>JAQGAZ010000290.1:0-74256 GCA_034692225.1 Polydesmus complanatus | reverse complement strand
TTAAATTTTTTTTTAAATATACTTTTTTAAAAATAAATGAAAAATTTACAACTCTTATTTTATGGATAAGCCTCGTAATTTTATACGGCGCAAAATAATAGTTTATATAATTATTTTGTTAAATTATATGTTACAGCTTTAGTTTTTTGTTGTTGTTTTTTTTTTTAAAAAAAAAAAGTATAAATATTCATTTAAAATGAATTAATATTTGCCAACATACTCATAATCATGCTAAAAACCATTGACTAGCTTTGTCATTATAGCCTTGTAAGTTACAATTAAAATTATTATTTTGCTAACGTATAATAATAATAATATTATTAAAGCAACTATTTGTTATTGAAAATCTTTTGACTGCTAAACATTTTTTGAAAAAAGCTTTTTTTTTTTAAAAAAAAAAGTAAATTTTAATTTATGCAGAAATTAAATACTACGAAATAAATTCTTTTTTTTTTTTTAAATAAAAACGAATTTGGATATCGAGACTTGTTTTCCTTGTAAGAAATGAACTTGAAAGTAAATTGGAAATTGTAGTGCTAAGAAAAGGCTTACGCTACTCACCACAGCTTTGTTCATCCTTATGCGATTTCAGTTAAAATCAGCAGTTTTACAGTTTTAAGAACTTTTATTCTAGAATAATTTTTGGTGGGTTCGAGGTTCCTTATATAAGCATTTCAAATTTAAAGGTCAACAAGGGAGTCACGTGACATTTGTCGTTTCTTTTCATACTAATTATTAGGATCTACTGTATATTCAAGCAGTGTAATACATTAATTGATCCTTTAAAATCATCTTGTAATCTGTTAAAAAAAAAAAAAAAAAAGCTTTTATCTGAAACCTTGAAAAACCATGTAACTGATGGGAGGTGCTTTTTGCTTTCCCGTGAGGTGTGTGAAGTGGACAGCCCTCTCGTTGAAGATGGGCAATAAAGAGAGAGAGAGACCTTTCCGAGCCCTCGGGTGATTGTGTTACTATAAACATATTGTGAGCATCGTTGCACATGTTGTTCCCAACATTTATTTTAACTACACTACATTCCGATTTAATAAATTTTATGTCAAGGTTTCACGTTTTTCCCTTTTTTTTTTGACTTTTTATTGTTATTTGAAAACTTGATTTTTTTTAAAAAAAAAAAAAAAACTACAATATTTTAGATTAACTACAATCCATTTATCAAAATGTACTTTCACTTTAGTCACTTATTGGAGAAAAAAGAATCACATAAATAAGATACTGTAGTGTGTTTTTTTTTATTTGTTTGCTATTTAACGATGTGTGTCCCTGTACAGTATGCCTGTTACTAACCTACAGTGACGGGCAGAAACAAAATTGTCTATTTTAAAATTGGGATGGAAGTTCTAAATTTATTTTGCATATTAAAGGCCTTACGACGATAGAAAGGTATAAATCATTATTGTTAAGCAGAATAGATTAAGTGAATCCTCAACTAGATGGAAGCTTCTTTCCATGAACGATTATTATTGTAAAGAGATGATGAAATTAGTTGGAGTTTTTTTTTTTCCTTGTTTCCAAGGTAAATCAGATCTATAGTACGTGTCTTAACTTTTTGATACATTTAATTTTTCCGCTAGTTCGACATTGAACTTTGTAAACGCACATTTTAATTTAATTGATCCATTTGATGACGTATTTAAATGACCACTGGTTTTACTCACCATAACGAGGCGGTTGCTTTTAAAGTATTAAACCGCAATCTCATTAATATATTCGAAACACGAAAAGAAGAAAAGCAAATGGCAAAATACTATGTATAAAAAAAATGTTAGGAATATGGTCTAGCATATCATATTACTGTACCTTCAAAGTCAAATACAACATTTTAATTAATAATTATGAAACATGGAAAAACCAACGGAAGTTTTGATTCGTTGACAGTGGAGTT
Source organism: Polydesmus complanatus (assembly GCA_034692225.1). NCBI lineage: Eukaryota > Metazoa > Arthropoda > Diplopoda > Polydesmida > Polydesmidae > Polydesmus > Polydesmus complanatus. The sequence goes on along the minus strand of JAQGAZ010000290.1, from coordinate 72,353 downwards.
TTGTCGTAAGCAAACTCGTTGCCTACCTACCTAATTTATCATTTTATTTTTTTTTTAAATGAATAATTATGTAAATAGTTAAGCAACACCTGTTGTAATTTTTATAGTATTTAATTTAAAATTAGATGGATAGGAATGGACGAAAGGGTGGAAAAAGAGGTGGATGACGAAAGGATGGAAATTCAATCTGTGCTACCGGTAGGGATGGAAGAATGGTAGCTGTTTGGGGTGGCAAAGAAAGGTGGTGGCGATAGGATAGGAATGTCATAAGGCTTCATAAGCGTTTCAGTAATTTGGTCTCTTTCTCTCAGCTGTGAGCAGTCCCGTACTGGGTTGGAGGTGAGCAGTGGTGGGGAATGGGGTATGCATTTGCATTGTAATGAAGCATTAAAAAAAGGATAATTAGTTCATTAAATGTTTTTACACCTTAAAATAACTGAAATGGGTGTGTGCATATATTTTTTTTACGGAAGTTTATTTTAAGTGCTAAAAAAAATTGCAAACATTAGGGAATTTTTAATTTTATTTTGTTTCAAAGGCTTAAATTAATTTTATATTAAAGTGAGTGTTTGCATTCTAATAATATTAAACAATCAATTATTATTGGCAATTTGCAAAAATAGGTTTTTTTTAATTTCAAGGGTGGACGGAAATTAAGCCGTTGAATTTAATAAGTAATTTATATTTTTAATTATTGTAGTTTTAAACGATTATTATTATTTAAAAGTGGATTTTATAAATCGAAACTTTACAATTTTATTATTTTAAAAATCAAAACATTTACAAACACAGTAGGCTACATTATTAAAACGCATTGTTTTAATTCTACATTGATTCTGACAAAATCAATATTAACAACTTTCTATATACTGTACATTACTTAAATCATTCATAAAACCTGAATTAAATGGAAATATATTTTCAAGATGGCCAATATACAATGATTTAAAATTAAATGATAGGTATATGAGCATTTTTTTTATTACAGTATTTAAATTTACTGTGTTAGGAACTTTTTGTTTACAAAAAAAAATGTTTTTTTTTTACTTGCATTTAAAGACTTCGTTATGAAACTAACATTATGCATTAATGAAAGCGCGTTTCAATTATTCTTTTAAAACTAAACTTTGCTGTGAAACCTCTCAACGAAGACCACCGTTGGTTGGGACCGACTAAAAGTGATTTTCAAATAGAGGTGGAGTTCAAATAGTTTTTTTTAAAAAAAAAAAAAAATATATATATATATTGTAGTTTTTTTTATGCTATTAAAGTTTTAATTTTCTGGTTAAACGTATTTTTAACTAAAATTTTATTACTATCAATTTTAATCACGTATTTAGAACTATATTATTCAATTTCAACTACAATCAGCTGTTGTCACCCAAAATGATCGTGTGTGCGAATGCGCAGTAGGCTACTTAAAATATTATGGAGTATGTGGCTATGGTCTTGTAGTAGAGATGGTCTTGCGTGTGTTATGTGAAAATAAATGTTAACCAAAATTTATATAAACTCACATTAATGTAGTTAGCTTCTAAGTTTTATTAGGCTGTAATTACTGGACTCAATGTACTGTATTAAAGTTGGATTAATATTAAATAGGCGTTTTTGTGTTTAAATTATAATTGCACTAATGTACATGTATTTGATTTGGTTAATGACCTCATTTTTGCAGAAAAGGTAATTCGAAAACAAATGCATCATTTTAAAATTATCTTTATTTTTTGATGAGAAAAATTATACAGAATGATTAGCTTTACAGTTAAACATTATAATATTATATCGTAAAAATTGTTATCAAGATATTTTTATTTTACAAGTAAATAAAATAGCACGCATGCTTAAAATGAAGTTCCATAGAATGAAAAAAACGTTGCGATGAGCAAATGCATGGACGATTTTGTTTATTCATTTAACCGCTAAAAAAATTAAAATAATTAGCAAATGCAAAACTAAATTAAAATGAGCTTTTAAGTGAAATTATTACAATCCTCGTCTAAATCCTCCTCCGAATCCACCACCTCCAAATCCACCACCTCTAAATCCGCCACCTCCGTATCCTCCTCCTAAAATATAAATTTTACTATTAATTCTACAAAATTTAATGAAAATTAATTATTATAAATTTTCTTACGGAATCCTCCACCGCCAAATCGAAATCCGCCTCCTCTAAATCCGCCTCCCCTATTTAACAACAACAACAAAAAAATGTAATTCTGATAAAGTAAATAAAAATTGATAAAATTTACCTGAAACCTCCAAACTGGGGATCGGCTTCAGGATCAGCTTCAGGATCAGGGTCTGGATAGGCCTCGGGAAAAGCTAATGTAGCCACCACCATTGCGCACAATAAGAGGGCCACCTATAATATTTTAATTTACCATTGAAATCAATATAACAAAACGAAATTTGGACTATTGGGTAAAATAATAGTTAGAAACAGCTGAATACGTACCAACATCTTCGTCATCTTGAGTATTTTCTGGTTTGTTCCTTGGAACTAATTAAGAATTGCAGTTGAAAGTTGTGTTGTGAGAATGAAATGTTTGATGGCTATTTATATGATTTTTGTGGAATGGTCATGACGTGGTTTTTGAGCGTCACTGTTTTCTTGTTGGTCACCTTAATTAGCCGATACACCTTGAGCCTCAAAGAACCAATAACCTTGTACAAATTTCGGACACTTTCAGCCGAAACACGTTCTCTTCTAACCAAAAAAAATGAAATTTTTTTTTTAAATTGTTTGTTATCTTGTTATTTTTTATTTTTTATGAAAACAAGAGACAGTAGTCATAATATAAACGTAAAACAAGAATTTTATACACGTATATTTATTTGTTTTCAATTTTTTTTTTTTTTTTTGGGAAGGCAAAAAAATGAAGTATTGATTTTTTTTTATTTTATTTAAGGTTACTGTCGAAATCTTTTATTTTAAATAATAACTTTTTCTATTTATTGATTTTTTTTTTTTTTGAAAGCCTTGTTTACAAGATTTTTAAGATAATTTTAATTATTTCGTATACAGTAATTATAAAAAAAAATGACCTGATTTTAACGATTATAATCCGATATATTAGAGAGTTACTGTAATTCCAAATCTTTAACGTGACCGAAATACTGTACACGCAATAAAGTGTTGTAAACAAAAGAGGTTTCAATCAATAAACATTTTATTCTTTATTATTTTGGTGTTAAAAACATAATCAAATATATGAAACGAAATTTTCAAAACATGAATTAAGTGAGTAATTTGGTTTTAACCGTAGTATCCACCGCCATATCCGTAGCCCCTGCCGTATCCATAACCACCACCGTATCCATATCCACCCCCGTATCCGCGTCTTCCATAGCCGCCATAACCGTATCCTCCGTGTCTTCGGTAACCCCAAGGATCGGCATTTGGTTCTGGCTCTGGTTCGGGAGCTGCTTCAGCTTCCGGGGCCGGAATTGGCTCAGCTGTTCCAAAGCTTATAAGGGCCATCAGTGCCAAAACACCAAAAACAATAAGCTACAAATAAATGAATAATATTAATAATTTATAACAAGACTATTATTGTCTTTTTTTATATACATGTACAACAATTGCAAAGTTGTGAAGAATTTCTAAAATAATTACTTTAAATAAAAACGATGAAACACTTTTCTTTCTCAATATATTTTTTTAAACGAAATTGGTTAAGTGTATTTTATAAATACTGTATACAGTACTCGTATTCGATAAAAATTAGAAAGCTTCGTATATTACCGATAAACAAATATTTTAACGTGAATTTCAATTTATTATTTTTTTACTAAGATTTTCATAACTCAAAACATACATCTTATAAATCCTTATACAGTACCGTATAATTATTATTTAATTCTTTTTTTTTTTGCGTCTAATAAAGACAATTGTCCCAATCGTTGAACGTTAAGTGTGATCGTTAAATAAATTAAATCAACTCTAATATTATTAATATCTTAAATCAAAGCTGTGAAATCCAAATTATTTATTTTTTCAATAAAATAATTTGTTTAAAATATTTACCGTATATTAATTTAAATTTTTTTAACTACAGTATTTAAAAAACAACAAAAACATTTAACAAAAGCTGGTTTTTTTGTAATTTTGAATAAGTTACCTTAAGACATGTCTCAAAGACATTGAAAGTATTATTATTATTGAGAGTAAATTCAATTGTATTAGAGGTTTACTTACAACGGATTTGTTCATCTTAGGCTTAGTTGAGCGAAATGCTTTAACAAAGGTTAATCTTTAGCAGATGAGTTTGAAATTGAGTGTGAAATCAAGAAATTTGGGGACTCAATTTATACTAAAATCTAATCAAGGGTTTGCAGAAGATGATTCAAATTTTGTAATCCGATGAATCGTCAACCTTTTGAGTCCTTCAAATGTAAACAAAAGAATTTGGCCGGGCATTATTAAAATTAAAAATACTTTTTTTTAAAGTATTTTAGTGGATTATGTAAGCGAACAATACTAGTTGCTGCGTCACGTTTTCTAGTAGGGAAAAAATAAAAAAGGGGTAATACGAGGATAATTTAGCCGAAAAACAAATCGTGAGTAATATCTAACTGGTGGATTATGGTCTATGAACATCAAAATGATGCAACTGCGCCATGAACTTGTACTGTTTTTTATATAAGGGGAAATTATTAATAACCACGCAATTATTTTCCGTTAGATGATAATGATTTGCAGTTTTAATAAAAAATTCGTTAGAATTTAGATATGTTACTATATTTTTTATTACTAAATTTGTTCATTACAGTAAAGGTATAGTTTTATATTATTCCAGTTAGTTTTCAAATTTCCACTTAATTTTTATTTTAACTTATCATTTCATTGAACTTGCACATGTATTCCATTAAACCTTTTTTTTTTTTAAAAGTATATATAAAAAATAAAAAAAAAAAGAAATTGAAAGTTTTGTACAGTATTATTTAAAAATGATAATAATATAGTGTTGTGACACGTTGAAATTTTTTAATTTAATATATTTTTTTTGTGGTTTTTAAAGTCCTTGAAAGAACTTTATCTGTTAATTAAAAATGAATTTAGTTCACTTTTGCAATATCATTTTTACTGAATCAGTTACGTAAGAATTATATGCAGTCATTCCCCTTTATTTTTTTATGCAGTAAATGCCGCTGGAACAGTCTGTAATTATTATTACATTTTAATTAATAATTAATTAAATGTCAAAAAGTTTTTATGTTGCAACAATAACATTATGTGTAGCAATTAATACATTACACTACTCAAATAATAACAATAAGGAAATTTTCGACGATTAAAATTGTTATTTTAACCAGATTTCAAGGAGACATGAATAATTCGTTATAGTGACATAGCAGCTTTCGGATTAGAACTGTCACACAATATCAAAAACAATTTTTGCCACAGCAGTAGGCTATGAAAACAAATCACGCATTAACAATTGGGGATTACTTTTAAAATTTAGTTAAATATTAATTAATTTTTTTTTTAGCGTTAATTGCAGATGAAAAAATCGTGCATAAAATCATGACTAATATATTTTTTTCTTGCTCGTAACTGTGATGGAAATTTCCAAATTTTCGGTCACTTCTAAAACTAAAATGTTAGATTTACAGAATGTTTATTCTTTGAAGTATCCGTACATAATTTTATTAAAAAATTGCATTTATTGGCTATTTTTTTCCTTTGCATTGCAATAATTATTATTACTGTTATTGCAAAACTCAGATAAACAATAAAATCTAGATGAAAGCGCTTTGGAAGCATTTTTTTGTTTCACTAACATTAATTTTGAAATAATTGTACCTTAGGTTTTTTTTTTTTTCTCTCAAAGCGAAATTAAAAAATGGTTTTTTTAAACCGTATTTTATTTTGTTTAAGTATTTTAAAACCTAAAAATAAGGCCCACAAAGAAAAAAAGAATGAAGAAGTAAAATACACTAAAATTACTTTGTGAGTTAAATTTTAAAATAAAATCATTAAAAATGATTTATTTAAAATTAGAAACACTTGTAACTACCAATTAATTAGGCATTAACTTAAATATAACCAAACTCAGCTCACATCTCGCATGTAGATATCGTAAAAGATAAAGTTTATTTCGTGAATAGAATATTAAATTGCTGGTGGCTTTAATTCAAACCACCCTCTCTCCCAATTTCGAAATATTCCAAGAAAATCGAAAACTGGTCAAACTCGGAGGTTTGGCCTTGACATTAATAAGATACACTGGCACCTGCAATTGGGGAAACCCAAACAGGTAATAGATTTTTATCTGGGCTTTTTTTAAATCTAGATTTGATTGCTTTTAGATATGTAAACAATAACATCTGTTTGAATATAATAATTGACAGATTATTGAAAAGTAAAAAGAATATTGACAAACAAAATAAATGAAAATTTCTTATTAGTAATGATGCAAAAGGAACTTATTTAATAAATTAAATGGAAAAAACTAAAAATTAATTACAATTCAAAGAATTAGAAATTAAAGGTAAATCAAATTGAAAAAATGTCAAATTAAATAAAATTCAAGAATTAAAAATTAAATCGGTTTGTCACATCGGCGCACAATTGATAAATGAAATAAAAAAATAGAACATTAAATCAAAGTTTATAATAGTTTTACATGGATTTGATGGGGTTTTCCCCAGTACTTTAATTTGCATTAATTTCTTGGGTTTCCCCCAATAGTTAAACCCGTTAATAATTAGTTTTCAAAAAGTACGAGATATTTTGTTACGTCAAATAAAATAATGCAATAGATTCAAGAACCATAAATATATATTTTTTAATCTTATTGCACCGTACTTTATTTTGGGGGAGGGGGGTGGCGGGAAGGGGGGGGGGAGAAGTTTCATATAAATTCTTATTATTATAATTATGCAAACCCTTATTATTGAAGACTTAATTTTTTCCTCATAGAAAACTGAAGAGAAAAGAAACTTTCCTTAAAAAATGGCGAAATCGTATTACCGGAATTTGAAATAATGAATATTGTTTTAAACCTACACAAATGTTTACACAAGTAATTATTATTCAAATCAGTAGCCACAAGAAAATAAATATACCGCTTACAATTATTTTTTAATTGACAATAATTTAATCTTTAAAAAATTACTATTTAAACTAGTCATATACATTGATGTTACCAAATTTCAAATATCTGCTTTTTTTGCTTTTTCGTTAAATAAAATACACATCGACATTTTGTAACATAGTTGAAATTTTCTCACTTTTGTAGTGTCTCACTTTTTTTTTATAGATCTTCTAAGTTTATATTTCATAGTATCTGATTTGCTAAGCTCTGGCTATAATAAATAACAGCTCCAACAAAATTAAATCCGGCAGCTAAAACGAATACTGGAAACCACCTGCCGTGTGACTGAGTAACTAGTTCTGCTGTTAATGGTCCACATAAAATACCAGGAATAGTAGCCTAAAAATATTTAATTTACTCACGGTTTTTTTTTAAAACAATCATTTTAAGTTACTTACTATTGTATTCGAGACTGCGAATGTTATTCCCGCGTGATTTGGAGCTAAATCTGCATGATTAGTAAGATGACCAGCTGAATTACAGGCACTCAGACCCATTGATAACGAAACAAATCTAAAAAATAACAAACAATTAATAATTACAGTATGTACATATATCTATTAAATTAGTATTAACTTAATTAACAAAAGCTTTTTAATAATGTTTGAGATCATTTAATTCTTATCAAATACTCCTTAGCTTTTTTTTTTAATTAAAAAAAATTATTATTTGTTTTTAAAAATCCAAAGATTTGCGTCAAATGTACATTTTCTAAAAATACTGTAATTACTCGCATATTACCAAAAAAATGTTTTTTAAAAACTGTTACCGGTAAAGGAATTAATTTCATATTTTAGTTTGTTTTCAAATTTTTTAAACGTAAACCAACACGTACCAAAATTATTTTAAAACCAAAAAACCTTTAGTAGTGTCATTTTAATACTTCCGTTCTTATAATTTATTGTTTTCATTATTAAAAAACTTTGTTAATCATTTTAATTTTTGGCTTTTCGTACATAACAGCGAATAGCATGTTGTTTACGGCACAAAAACAAAGTAGGAAAATTCCAGGTCCTATCAAACCAATGCACGTCATCAATCGTCGAACAGATAAAACAGTCCACTTGCGACTTATGAGTGAATCAGCCAAATGACCCGCTCCTATTAAATCCACATTATTCTTTAAATCACACGCCTTAAAAATAATTTTCAGCAATATAAAAAATACGGTTCTTACCCATTCCTATTAAGGAATTAACGAAGTAAGGCACAGCAGTTAGACTTATATCTTCCTTGTTTGCTCCTAAGTTTCGAGCAAGATACGTTGGTAACCAATTCATTATTATGTAACTAGACCAATTCATTGTAAAGTGGGCAATGTAAATAGCCCATAAAGGCCAATGAATAATAAAGTCTCTCCAATTACTCTTATGAGGATTAGAAACCTGTATCGAAATTACTCGAAAAATTCTGATTATGACGACAACGATAAATTGCAAATTTAAATGACCTTTGGAAATGCCGCTGGTAGCATTTCTTCATCAATTGATCGACTAGTTTCTCGATAAAAAAATATCCACATAAATACCCAGATTAATCCGAAACTTCCAAAAGAATAAAACATCACGTCCCAAGGCAATAGAGGGCAAACCTTAATAATCACAAATTAAGCATAATAAATAGATTTATCTTTTTTTGTGTTAATTACAATAGCTGATATTGTTTGTCCAAATGTTCCAAACGCTACTAAATAAGCGAAAGATCTTGACCTCTCTTCCATCGGTACGGTATGAGCAAACAGGTGAAAGATTGTAGGCAAACCTATCATGTACAAACCAAATTTACAGTCTTAATTATTATTCCATTAGTGGGTATTAATCCAGCAGTAACTGTAGTTTTTACCTATTCCTTCTCCAACTCCTAGAATGATTCTTGTTAAAATGACCAGATAAACCGACGACGCCACAAACGGAGTTAGAAATGTTGAGAGTGACCATAAAAAGACTGCACTAGCCAGCACTCGTTTCTCCCCAAACTTTCGCGCCGCATTGGCGCCTAAGATCTGTAAACATTAATGCATTAAAATTAACGCTGTTAAGAACCTTAATAAATAGCGTTTGTGGCTTACCTGACTGGTAAAATAACCAAAGGAGAAAGAGCTTAGTACCCATCCTTGTAAATGTAGACTCCATTTGAACTGATCGGTCATAGGAATGATCGCGATTGGCATAAGAACTCTGTCGGCTGCATTGATGAAATTTGCAATCGCACAGAATGCTACTGTTCTTGACGTTTTCGCCAGCATTTACATCAAATTTTTTATGTTACTTATTTATTGTTTATTCCATCTTCTAAAGTTATTTACTTCGTCGATCAATTACATATTGCGCGTGGCACGCAAATACGAGAGCTGCGCTTATGCGTAATTGACGTGCGAATAATAATTGGAGAGTAGCGAGTTGACTATTGACACGAAACTGCTGCGTTTGTTTTTCCTATTTTGTGTTTACTCGAAGGAAAGTTAAAATTTTTTTTTATTTACATTCAAATGTTTAATTGCAAAATATCGAATTGTAGAAACTATTGAAATTGTTATTACAATAACGGATTTAAATAATTTTTACATTTTAAACATAATACAAGATACTGTGTATAAGAATAAAATAATTTTATTATTTTTTTAATATTAAGCTTATTGGTTTTTTCCATGAAAAAATTTGGCCATCAAATAATTGATAAGTTATAAATTGCATTAAAAATATGTACTACATGTAATAAATGGATTACGAAAACATTAGCAAAAACAAAATCAAGTAGATTATATAACAAAATTATAACCATTTTAAAACTTTTATTTAAATATAATATTTTATAAGCGTATATCAAAGAGTCATGGTGTGTTTTTTCCTACGTTTTATTTTACGTTGATCAATAAAATAACAAAATAATATTATTTACATAATTAATACTGTACACATTTAAAACACTGTAATAAATTAAAATAGTCGTCCATTATCCATTCTATGTTTATAGGTTTCATTATTCATTTTCAAAATTTCGATACCAGGTCCAAAATAATTAATTATGTAATTCGATCCATCTGATGGTCCTAAAGTCTATATTTATAAAAAAAAATTTGGATTAGTTTCGCTATAAAGAAATTTCGCATTATAAATATTAAATTTAACCTGTGTTGCTATAAGAATTATATCAATAAACTGCCCTAAAAACATAAATCCTAGTGTGCACAACTTCAACAAACCTATTCAAAAAAACTCGTTAGTATAAAACAAAAACGAAAATTGAAAAAACTAAAGAAATACCTATTGCAGGATAACCCAAATAAAATCGATCGACTCCAAATGTTCCGAGAAAAACAGATAAAAGTAAAGCAATTTCAAAAGATTTTCCATTTCTAAAATGTAATCATATTTTATAAGCAAATCTTCATTGAATCATTTTAATAATTTCGCAAAATATAATTATATAAAAAAAAATACTTGCGTGTATTTGCAATCAATTTCTTTTTCAAAAGTATTAACAAAAGTGAAATTACAAATAAGCCCATCTGCAAGAGTACAATTCACTGCAAAGTAAATTTAAACGTTGACATTTTCACTAAATATTCTTTTTAAAAATGAGCAAAACGAGTACTTTTGGCACGCCCTTCTTTATTGCATCCCCTGGGCTGTTGTGTAATGGCATCTATGTCTGGTTCACGGCATAAATATCTGAAATAAAACGTAATTATCAGTCAACTATAAATTTCTTAAGGAGTATTATCCTCCTATATTAAAATAATAAAACTTACTGTCCCATTAGCACATTATTACAATCAATGACGAAATCTGGATGAACTGACGCTTTTGTAATGCAAACATTTGCAAAAAAGAAAAAAACAACAGAAAGACCAAAATATAATAGATGAAGTAGTTGCATTATAAATGTATTTTTTTAATCTTAAATAGTTGACACTTCAGGATGACCTAAAATACACTATGTACTGTACTTTTACAAACAGTCATACTATAATAGAAGAAGGAACTCCCATCTTTTTCAATAATACCTATTAACAAATTAAGTAGGTCTTTACTTTATAAAAAAAAACTGTAATAAAATAAATGTCAATTAATTATAAAATTATCAATTGGAATAATGTTTCAAAAACCCACAATCTGTTTATCCTAGTCGTAATCCACCTAGGTTTATCAATTTCCTGAACTCAAAACTTGGGCTTCAGTTTAATTAAATGCACTTATCTAATTTTTGAACAATCATTGCCATTATATAGAATAGTATTGAAATAATTGTGGTATAAATTATATTTCAGGAAATTACTTTGGGAAAAATATTAATTTTAAAGAGCAGCTGCTGAGAGAATTTTGAAAAGATCATCCATTTGCCGCTAGATGTCGCTCGTTAACATTTGGCATTGCTGTCTAAAAAATTACTTTGTTAAAATTAAAATGGTATTTAAAATAAAAATATTGAAGTATATAAACTTCTTTAATATAACATTAAGGAAGTTTATATACTGTGTGTTATTATGAGGATTTTGTTTTCAATTAATGGAATTTAAATCTTTTTAAAAAAATTTTCCGTCAAAAGTGGCGGGGTTTGGCGGCAACACTGTGGATGTTGTCATTTCACCCATTTGCCAATGATGCTGTCTTTCCAAGGACAAAAGTACGCCGAGAATGCAAATTAATTGAATCTAGATCAGAAAGGATAAATATTGATTCGTGATAAAGAAAAACAGCGGTGAGTTTTGTTTACATTGTCAAAATATTGAAAGAAATGTGCTCGATAAGTTTATTTGTAGTGCAAGCAAAAAATGTAAAAATATGTTGCGGTATGTAAGTTACGAAATGTCATCCATAGTTTTTCTTGAGGTCAGACAGACGATTGTGAGACGCGATTTTAGGCGCTAAAAGGATTACAGTACTGTATGTTTAATAAGAATTTTGATTGAAAACGGATCGCAGCTTTAACCAGCATGCTACACCGGTGGAATTAGAAATCGCATATTATGAAATACAGTATTTATCAATTGGTTTGTTTCTTTATCAACACATTACAACAACTTTGACCGCGCTTAAATCGCGAATACTATTTTTGACTAAATTTTATTTATTTTTAATTATTCGATTAAATTAATTTTCTATTATAAGTTAATAAAATCATAAGCGAAGATTAAATATTGCGTTGTTGATTGACTTTATTTATTTATTTTCTTATTTTCAGAAATCAATGTTTTCCTGCAGCAGTAGTGATGAATGCATTGAAAAATCCTGACAAAAGTTCTTTTCATTCTTATTAACTCATCGCATAGAAATTGATTGGTAACGACGTATATATTTGCCGATTAGTCATGCCAATTTCATCAGGTACCAAATCTTAGTATGTTTTATTATTTCATTTTTATAACTCTGTTATTTTCTTATTAGAAGTGAAGCAGGCGCTGCATATTTTGGAGCAGATTCAGAAAAATGTTGACGTAACTGAATCCATGCGATCGGGCAGTCAAGCTAGCGAAGATCTTCATTCATTAATCAATGTTTTAAGTAACCCTGTGTTCAAAGGCGTTCTAACTATTCAAGACTCTCTGGTTGAATTGAAACATCAGCTTCACAAGCATCCGTCCATTCTCCCCGTCGATTTCGATATAAAGAACACCGGAGAATTAATATTAAACGTCCCATCATCTGTCTCAACTCCTTCGACTCAAGACCCGGATCTTTACGACTCTAGTTTCGTAGTAGGCAGCAGTAAGAACTTTGAATTTGACGAATTAAGCAGTAAATCCGACGGTAAACGTACTCCGCTTCCAGAAAAGCTAGGCCGGAGCCCAATTTTAGGACAAAATATTAAGGTTAGTCTATGAAACAGAATTTAAAATTCGACATTTGTTTTGTAAAAAAGAAAAATATCTCAATTTAATAGGAAACTGACGACGATGAAGGCGGCAATAGTCCAATCTTTCCACCTCATTCATCGTCAATCGGCGGATACTGTTATACCGTTGAATTTCAGCAAGCATTGGACGATGCGTCTCAAGGGAGGGAAGTTTTGAACATCCAACTGTTCAAGCCAGAAGGCAGCAGTTTGGGATTTAGCGTGGTGGGCTTGAAAAGTGAACAACGCGGGGAGTTGGGAATATTTATCCAGGAAATTCAACAGCATGGAGTCGCAAGCCAGTGAGTACAAAAATTATTTTCGTTTTTTATTTAGTAGTATTGGGCGGCAGTAAATTTTACTCTCTCTTAGTTTTTTTGTTTTTTTTGACGTAAGTTGCCACGGCGCAGTATCGTATGATACTGTTAAGTCTTCAGAAAATACTGAAATTGGGTTAATAATTTATTTAATTATGTCAACCCACTTTACTTTTGGCTAAGTGTCAGCTGGGCCTATGTTTTATTTAAGCTACTCGTTGTATTTTGCAAAAGTATATTTCGGTTACTTAATTATTTAATACTGTATTTATATAACAATATTACCTTTAGGTTTTCTCTTTTTGCGATCCAAAATTTTAATTTACTCTGGCGCTCCCTGCCAGCGTAATGCGATGGGCTAATGAATATTTAATTTAACTCGATTTACTTTTAGAAAAAGGGATCCGAAAATGTTTAAGGAACATAGTGAAACGATTAGTAGAGTTACACCGGAAATTTCCGGAAAACTATTAAAAAGGGAAGTTTGGCGAACGTGAAGCTGGTTTTTTTTTTTTTTTGAATGATGTGCTTTAGATAATATTATTATGTTAGGCGGTTTAGGAATGGTTTTTTTTAATAAGTTAAGAGTCTATTCTTATAATATATTTAATGCAATGCAGTAGGTTGTAACATTTGTATGAAAATCAAAGCTTGATTGAAGTTACTAATGGCGTTCGCTTAATTTATTGTTGTCGAGATAATGCGATGACGTATAATAATAGCGTTGAACTAATCGAAACGGGAAGAATATTAGGATCGTTCTGCTGAGGATAAAAGCTTTTGAAGTTTTTATTATTGGTACAGTAGCTTTAATGAAGAATTAGATGGCAATTGTGTGTACTTCCGTTCTAGCTGGCGACACCATTAGCTCTCGGTAAATGAGCATAGGGCATAGGAAAATTCTGGATGACAGAGTGGCATATCTTTAGAGTACATGTACTCGGACGGATGCTTTAATAATAAGCTTTAAAAGTAGGCGCAGAGTTAATAACTGTAATTTTAGAATACATTACCGGTATCTACGTAATTTTTTTTTAGAAAGTTTAAAATAATAGTTTTTTTCTTAAGTAAAAAGTTATGGAAACTGGTTACCCGGTTATCATGAATGCTTATAGTAGGTAGTCTATAAGTTAATCATGATGAGAAATACAGTAATTTAATCGAAATATGATTAAAATTAATTTTAAAAAATAGAAAATAAAGTAATTTGGAAAATTGTATGCAGTAGACCCTCATTGGGAATCTACGGTACAGTATATTATTATGTTAGTTGAGATCAATGTAATGATGTGCCACTCTTGCTTTCAATCAGTCTGTTATTGATACTGACGAGCATTCAGTGGAGGGGGAGGTTTGCTAAAGTTCAGCTTCACTGATAATGCATTTGCACAAGTAATTGATGTTAATTTCTGTTTAAAGAGCATCAACTTAATGTATCAGTGCTTGATGTTATTATGTAGAGTTGACGCGCGCATTTTTTTAGAAGGTATTAAATAAAGGTTTTATTAAATAAAAATAATTATCAAATACAGTAGTTTTATAATGACGTAATAAGCATTTAAACTCATCGAAGCGAAGTTTTCTGTTTGACATTAGAGAGATTGCGGTTTAGCTTTTTACCTCGTTCTTATCCTTAACTCTAATGCTTATGACGTTGGAGTGTGGACTTTCGAACTTTTTACTTCATTGACATCTGTGCTAAAAAAAGTTCTAAAGTCCACACTCCAACGTCATAAGCATTAGAGTTAAGGATAAGAACGAAGCTAAACCGCAATCTCTCTATTGACCTGGAATACTTTATTTTACAAAATATTTTTGAGATCAGGGTTTTTCAGCATTGTTCTTCAATAGAATTACTGTATTATCTAATATCACGTAAACTAGCAGCCTTGAAGGCGTTCAATTGAATTGCAATCAGGATTAACGCTATGAAAACTTTATTGATTTTTTTCAGTATCGTTTTAAATTATGAATAGAAAAAAAAATGAACTAAACTACTAACTAGATTACTAACTACTGTATTTTAAAATTAACTTGAACATGGAAAAACTTTATTGGATTATTACTTTATTATATTGGAGTAGTAGATTTGAAATTAAAAAGTGAAAAGAAAGAGAATAATTAAAAAGTGAATAAAAACTTGCCTACCGGTATATAGCTTTACCGGTAGGCTTGTTGAGATGTAAACAGAAATTGCTTTAAAACTATAATATAGGAAGCCTAGTAGATTACAAAGCTCTACACAAAATTTTTGAATAAGTTATTTTGCTAAAACGTTAATGCGAAAAAAGGAAATCTTTTTCAATACAAATTTTTTAAATTTTGTTATTTTGCACGTATACTTTGCCAGCATTTTATACGGAAATGTGAATGATATTGCTTACGTATTTAATTAATTTGAAATACAGTGCATGTATAATTAGCATAGATCTAAATTTTTACACTTGAGAAATTTAAAGTTTTGCAAAAGAAACTCGCAAAAACATTGGTGTTATTATCTAAACAATTTATTAATCCGTCAAAATTCCACTGGAAACAATGCAAAATTTATTGGCATTAGTATATATTTTATTTGTGTGTGCATGTAGCCAGGTTTGAGTAGCAGGGGGAGCGAACCCAAAAAAAAGGCCCCAATTACCAAAATTAATAATTCCAATTAATAATTATAATCGTTAGACTAGATCAGTGGTCGGCAACCTTTTTTTGTCAAAAGAGTCACATATCAACAATACAACGGTTGAAATTTTTTTGAGAGCCAAATTTGTTAATAAATAAGCGGCGAGCTTGCGAGGCGCAAAATTTTATTCGGGAAAAAGACAAATTTTGGCCATTTTTTTAAAAAAAGATAATAGGATTTTTAACAATTTGTATTATTTTCGGTCGTTTTTTGCGCCCTGCATCTTAAAAAGAAGAAAGTTATAATGTAAGAAAGAAGCGCCGAGCTTGCGAGGCGCAAAATTTCTTTTTTTTTTAAAAAAATGGTCAAATTTTGTAGCATCCCCTAAAATTGGGAAGCCTATGCAGTGCATTTTTGGGGCCTAGTGCAAAACATTTTTGAATTTTCTGGTATTAAAATGTTAAGCTGTTTGGTTACATATGATTTCCAGAAAAAGAAAAAAAAATTTTCAGCGCTCACCCTCTTCACACATTCTGCACGTATAACTAAAAGGCCTCGCGAAAATTTTTAGAAAAAATAACACATTTTTCCACTTTTCTTTTGGAAAAATCGGGCTCCTCAAAAACGTATTGAGTTTGTTACAAATTTTTAAAAAGGCCCTCTTTTCTGGAAAATGGAGACAGGGGGAGCGACCGCTCTCCCTGTCTCCCCCCTAGCTACGCCACGTTATGTAGCCTACAACGTGTAGTGCTTTATGTAAACTTAACAGTTACTAATTTTCCTTTTCTAAAGGACTCAATAGTTTGGTTTAATTTTAATAGAAGTGAATTTATGCTGTGAATAATATCATATTTTTATCTACTGTGACGCAGCTTTTGCGTTCTAGTGTTCTATTTGTTATGGTTTAGCATGTACCGAACACATTGTTGTCGGTGCTTCAATATTGATTTAAGCTATTTCGGTGGTACAACCGTACATGTATTAGATATTCTCAGTACTGGATATTCTTTAAAGCTTCTATCAATGTGGAATATTTTAGCGACGGGGGGAACCTGGTAGCAGCGCAGTTTATTTTATACCGTATTACAAAAAAAAATATATATATTCGTCGTTGATAAAAATTGGAAGATGGGGCTGAACTTGTTTGAGATGTACGAAGTTTTGTATAAGTGGGCTTTTACCGACGTATTGCGGACAGCACGTAATTTAAAACTATCTTTAAGCTTGAAACTTAAATTTATTGACTGCTGTTTTAGGATATTTAGTTGCTTAAGGGATTTTGAGCAAAATTAATGTTGCATCAAGTTTTGATAAGTATTCCGTTTGAAGCACAACATCAATTATTTAGAACGATTATTCCGTTTAAGTTCTACATTTTATCGAAAGAAATAGTAGCTAGCGAAACTTTTAATACAGTAATTAAATTTTAATTTTTGCAAATATTATATTTTTAATAAATACTGCACAAAGTTTGAGATATAATTATAACACAATTGAAATTATGATTAATGAGCGTGAATATGTTGGCTCTGCGCCATTATCAAAATGTGTAACAGAATTTCAAATCAATAGAAATACCATTAGATTTAGGATTGACCTACTTTCGCTTAACGTTCCTATTTATCACTTCAAAAATAAAAAAAAATTATTGGAATCCAGAAATAACGAGATTAAAATAATGAAAAAATGCAAAGAGATTTAATAACTTAGTTTTTTAATGCTGCAAGTTGTTGTAGAAAATGGACTTGTTTCTATTTTTATTTTTCTTTCTTTAGGAAAGAGTCTCCACAGTACCACATAAATAATTTTTAGCTATGTTTGGCTGCTAGAAAAACTTATTTTTGCTTACATTAATCCAAACGCGCTTTTTTTTTTTTTTTTTGGAAAAACGGCTTTAGGTTATTTAGCACCGAGAAAATATATATTCTAGAGGTGTTTCGTCTTGCACCCATTTTATTTATAGGCTCGTATTTTTATGTTTGCAAAGAAGATTAAAATGCGTTCTTCAATTTTCATCCAAGTCCTTTATATAGCACCGCAAATAATTACCTATATGATATACTGTACGTATTTTTGCCGTCTCCAAACCTCATACCAGTACTCAAACACACTGAGGCCCACTTATTAGCTTTCTACGTTTAACCTGTGGCACTTG
Source organism: Polydesmus complanatus (assembly GCA_034692225.1). Lineage (NCBI taxonomy): Eukaryota > Metazoa > Arthropoda > Diplopoda > Polydesmida > Polydesmidae > Polydesmus > Polydesmus complanatus. The sequence goes on along the minus strand of JAQGAZ010000290.1, from coordinate 54,329 downwards.
GGCTTGATATTAGTAGCGGTAACTTAAGTTAATCAAATTCAGGAAAAATGCTTTGCTCATTTAATATTTTATCTGCTTAAAAGCACTTTAATGTAAGCATTTCAAAGCATTGCTATTGTTTGTTTCTTTTTTCTTTTCCTCTTAATTTTTTTTGATCCTAATGGATACAATTTGTAAAGATTTTATTAGATGTGATGAAAGGTAATTTTGCTGTACATGTATTAAGAAAAAATATACTGTATTTTGCATAAGCAGCATAATTATTCTATTAAATTGAATTCTATACTTTTCGTATATTATGTTTCTATAAAGTGTATATTCCTTCTTTAAACAGCATTATTACCCAATGCTCTTGCTGCTCTATTCTGCTGCAAGTGAAATGGTCAAATAAACCTGAAAAAATCAATTTTTGGCATCTGTGTATTATTTGATTAAAGAAATCTCACATGCTTCAAAGCTATAAAAGGAACAGTCTACTAAAGATTAGAATATAGATTTTATAGTACGGTACCTTAAATGATACTGTAAATATTTTCATGCTATATTTTTAAAACAGAATAATGAAAACATTCAGAAAAAAAAAAAGGAATCTTGGTTTAAATACGTAAATACTTAAATTGATAATTATAGTAATATACATGTATGGTAAAAGTATTCAGATAGACCTACTTTTACAGCTCATTAAAAAATCAAGGGGTTTATTTTGGAGATGCAGCAATATTGGATTTCAATTACCATAAATTAAAAGGATAAATTATTTTACAAACTTTTTATTAATTATGTTCACATATTGAACTAAATGGTGTTCTTTAACGATTGCATTACTAGCCTAATTGAAATATAGAGCAGTGAAATATGCATTCCCGAGGGTTAACCTAGATTAGAAAGTATTTCCCATCATGCGATGGAATTGTTTGACGGCTTATTTATTTTACTTGAATTATAAAAGCTGCATTAGAAAAATCTATTTTAAAAAAAGCTTCAGTCGAATGTATTTTTAAACAGCAGTTGTTGAGCGTCGTGCAATGCAGATTTATAGATGAAGGTGTTACAAGTGACTGCACATGCGTATTTATAATAATAAAATAATGCTGGTTATTGTGCACAGCCAAAGAAGTGGTACGCAGTTTCGTTGAAACTCACCTCCAAGAGCGCGTAAAATATTTGAAATTATTGCTTTGAACAGGCGAAGGAAGTAAAAAGGGCCATTAATTAACCAGAGTTACACGTACAGTATTATAAAAATAAAGCCTTAAAGCCAAACTTACGGGATTGGCTAATGTCGGAAACATCTGCAATTCTCGCATTATTTTGCGGTTAATTTGTGAAAATGTTGCCAATGTTTACTTATATGGTAGCTGAATTATCTAAAATAACATTATATGCGTTACGTAAATTATCTGTAGGAAGGAACTAGAGAAAGTTTGTTCGGAAGAGCTGATAATTAATTAGTCGTTCTAAGGCGTAAATGAGTCGACGCAGTTTTGCATCTTTTTATTTTATTGTGGCTTTTAAGTGTAAAATTACGTTAGCTAAACTTATTTGCTTTTGAGAAAAAGCGCTTTCACTTTTTTTTTTATTTTTTATTATGTGGCGTTTCATCTCTTTTCATAGTAGGCCTACTGCCAAAATATAGTTCATGTAAACAGAACTTATGTCTTAAGGGAATTACTAATATTATTTCTACCCCTTGGTCAAATATTTTCTTCTGGCATTCCAGTTTCATTTTTTTTTGGATATGAAAAATTAGGTAGGCTGCTTTTATCCAAAATTTTATTGTAAAAGTTCTGTTATTAGCAAACATAAAGCATATTAATTTCATTCGTCATTATAGGCCTACGTGTAATTTATAAGAAGGACTTTATAACTGTTATCTAACGAGCTGTTGACATAATTTATTCCAATATCCGAATTCCGTAATATGCAAGGGCTATTGATAAAAGTTAAAAAATTAATAATTGTAGCCCTCGACCTATGATAATTTTACTCGATGATTAGGGTGAAAATGGATAAGTTATTGAAATCAAATTCTTTATTTATTTTCATTTCCGTTCGATATAGTAAATTTTTTTATTTTGTTGTTGGCATTCGTTTCCTCATTGTTGGTGATCGATTTTAAGAACCATAGGGTCGCCGTCCGAATGTAGGCAGCTAGACTGTGCCAGGTTTGTTTACAGGAGGGCTCACACCCGTCTATTAAATATGACTGAGTTTGTGTTACCGTGTATCTTACAATGGACGCGTCAGAAACATAGCAACCAACAACGATTAACGGTGACGTAGAGAGAGAGAGTCGTACGGTTGCGGTAAGTCGTGAGATGGTTGGTTGCTGCTGCTTGACGCTGGCGAAAGTGTATATTTGACGTGTGCGCCGTGTTTCCTACCGGGATGACGGCAGTTGGAAAAGCAAGTCTGCCCGCGTGAAAATTCGAATTACTAGTTTTTTGAAACTGCCACCAAAAGGGCCACCGGCTGATTTCGATACTTGACGTAGCCTAGATATGAGAAGAAGACTCGTGTATTCGACGAGCGATTGCGGTAGATAATAGTAAGACATGACGATGATGCTTAATAAACACCGGTCGGATTGGCAGCCACTTCCCGTCCGATATTAGTTTTGATTTCGAGGCACATTTATTATTATTTTTTTCTCCTTCTGGTTAATCGGTTATTTTGTAAGGTGTGGAATGTAATGGCGGAAAAGATGGCTATGATGGAACGTGAAAATATTGCGGCCACATGTAGCCTATACGTGTGTGTGTAAGTTTGAGGAGAAAGATAGAAAAGCCGCGCCTAAATCGTGTCATTTGTTGATTTATTGGAGAGTAAAAAGAGTGAACGGCAGGCTCAGTTTATCTCGCGTGATTCAAATGGTCTACCGAGTGTATGTTGTTGATGCTTGTCAATTTGCCAACGTTGTCTACGTCTTGTTTTATGGATAGTCCTCTCATTTTTTGATTTTTTTTTTCTCCTTCTTCTTCCAACGACTCGGAGATTGTGGCTTTTATGAGTTATTTCCGCTATTATCATACGTCGCGCTATTTATCAGAGTTGACGACGACGAGATGAAAAATTCCAGCGGGATGTGATATGGAGAAGGAGAGAGAGATGGTATTTATAGCTTCAGGTAAAATGTTTGCGGGTGAATTGCAAATTAAAATGTTGGGATAATTAAATAGATGTTGCTAGTATGGCCGTTCGTCAAGATGGAATCATTTGCATTTTCCAGCTGACGCTCAAACAGTTGGATGAAGTAGGATGAGCACCACTATCGAACTTAAAAGTGAGAAACACGAAATCGATTTTCCTTTCCCTCTCTCACTCCCTATATTTTTCTTTTACAATCGATTTTCTCCCTGTTTTATAAATGTATAAAGCGAGCATTTTGCGCGATTTTTCGGCAGACATACGTGTTTAACGTTTTCATTTAATTTAATCCTCCTAGGTTTAACTATCGGTTTTTTGAACGCGATTTATGTTTTGGGTGGAAATGGTAGTGAAAAGGCAGTTGGTAGGATGTTAATTGAGGAAGATCGATAATAAAATTAGCGTCTGCCATGTCCATATTGCTACCGTCGATTATGTTTTTGTTTGCTCAAGAAATGCATGTGCTTTATTATTGGGCTGTGGAATGTATTTGACGTACCGAGTACACACAGCACATGCGTGCACTTTTTGAACATTAGTTTCGCCTTATGTACGTATAATGGCATTCCTTTTTTTTTTTTTTTTTACGAACGATGAAACCGTTCCCAGTAAGTTTTGATGGAAATAACTGTTAAAATAGAGTGCTTGTATTTGCATGAATATTTTAAGTAACACTTTGAGGCCAAAAAATATGACAAATTTAGAACGAAAAAAATATATACCGGTATATATATTTTTTGTTTTTATCTACGAGGTAGTGTACTGTATTATAATATTATATTTTAAGAACATTCACCGTGTGTTTGAAAAGTACTGTACGCGAAAAATTGTACTCAAGGGGAGAAAGTTTGAGTTTTGGAAGTTTCTTGAGGAATTTCAATACTGTAATTTTTCTTAGCTCTATAGATCGACTAGAATTATTGAGATAGAGGGCAGTTTTGAGAAATTTCCAATTTTTTGCATCTTCTCCCAATTGAAGCTTAATATCTATGTATCGAACTTTATTGTGAAACTTCGATTTAAATTTTCAGGGGTAATTTTTCAAGATTTGAATTTGTAGTTCGCTTTATTAGTATAGCTAGAGATCGTTTCCGATTTCTAGGCTTTCTTCTTTCAAAACCATGCACTTCGTTCAGAACTGCTATTTAATACTGTAAAGCCAATTTCGCGAAAATATTGTGCGATTATTTGAGACCCTCTTTTCATTTTTTTACAATTCGGAACACCTTTTATGAATAATCATTTTAATTACGATGATCAATTATATCGATAATGCGATATGAAAATTATGTAGTTGTACAGTCTATAACAGGCATTTTCAGATTTGGGATTACTACGAGTAATAGCCGGTTTAATTTAATTTTTGTTTCGTTTTAACTTCAGCGAGGATGAGTGTCAAGATGGGCGCATGGAAGTATTTGAGGACATTTGGAATAATAAAATTTAACCCAAAAAAAAAAAAAAAAAATAGTTGTATGCTGATCGTTATTGACCCTTGATAAAGATTTAAAAAAAGAAAAAAAAATAAATTCAAAGTTAAAGATGAAACGACGTTTGAGTTTAATGCAGTGCAGGGCATGTATTTATGCAAATGGTGTATGCGATTTAATTACATTGCCGCTTCACGGGAAACCTCTTGTAAATGTTCGTCAAGATCTGATTAATGCTTAAGTCAATTGGCAGTTTTAGAACCGTTAGTTTCGGATATAAATGATAGCAATAGAGGGAATTAGCTTTCCCTTGGGAGCTTTTAGCGTCGGATTATTAGCATTTACTGTACATGCATATGCAAAGTGCTGTAGTTCTTTATTTAAGCGATTGATCTATTTATGTTTATGACAAAGACATAAGTGCAGTCCCAAGTTACCTTTCAAAGTATTGCCACTCTTGATTTACTGTAGCTCGTTGTTCATTGTAAAAGGGCACTTATACCGTATCTGTAATTAGCTATAATGAATTTAAGGAACATTTGTTAACCAAGTTAAGGCTAATATCCATTTAAGAATAAGTGAAACTTGTTCTCTTCGGAAATCAGATTTTTAGAAAGCACAAGAAAAATTGATAATGTTTACTGCATAAGCTTACCATTTTATTAATTTAACGGTGACTGGTTGTAGTCTAATTACCAGGTTTTACGTGCTATGAACAGTTTATTTGCAAGATTAAATTGGTGACAAGTTTTGATTAACAGGGTGGCTATTACATGTACTAGTATTTAAAGTACATTAAATTAATTACTATTTTTACTGTATATTGCTTTACGGCGTTACAAAATAAATGAAATGAGTGCACTACGGGTTTAGGTAGATTTTAATTTGATTAATTTTTTTTTTTATAATAAAAAGAACTTTGCTTTGGGACACTTTTATTGCAATCCATAAAATTGATGAAATAAGTTTACAAAGCTTATAGCAATAATATTTATAGAGATGTGTCTCTCAATCAAGAAATTGTTTTTTTTAAAAAAGGCTTGATCAATTTTGATAATTTATTAGATTGACTAAAAACTTCTCTAATGTCGCTTTTAGAAATAATAAATTGTTGATAAAAATGGTAGAAAAAGTATCGTACTCCATGTTGGTGCGTATGTTGCCATCACATGTGGGTACTCCAAAATAAATTTTCCGGCTTTCCAGTGCAAATTAGATTTCTTTTTGTAGATAAGACTATCTTTCTCATGATCTGTAACAAGCTAAAGATGACTGTTACTCATTTGGGAAATTACGTTTTTTTTATTGCAATAGTTTTGCGCTTTTCTAAATTAGCGCACGCGATTATCAGGAGATGATCACATACACGGGATGTGATATTTTTGCTGAAGCACGCATAAAATATTCTGCGGGTGAGGTCAATCAGAAATGGAAAATATTGTTTAGGCATTCTGTGTTACCGGTATTTAATCTTTGAAATAATAAATTAAAGGATGAGTACACGTTTTCGACTTTTCATGAAAATAGAAGTTGATACTGATTTAAACAATTGACAGACACAAACTACTGATTTAAACAATTGGCAGACTCTTAACTGTAAAGGCGCTTATTTTTCGTTTTCTTTCAAGAAAGTCAGTTGATTCATGCGTGTTTTATGTCTTAAAAGATGGAATATAAATAGCCCTGAGAGCATTATGTATAAACGATTTTTCTATGACGATAAGAAAAATTATGGGTTTTATTATCATAGCGTAGTTTTATTTAATTTTACCTAAATATTGCATTTGCATTAGAATTGTATTATTTTTTATTCGATTCTAGCTTTAGCTTTACTTAAAAAAATAGTGATGAATGAAATACTAATGCGGCGAAGCTATCAAAACATATTTGACAATCGTATTCTAGTTTATTTATTTATTTTTTTTTTTTACAAGCGAAGATATTTTTCTCTAGAATTTTACTATCGACCATAGTATTTGCAGGCCAAATATATTTTTAAACATCAGGTTACATGTATTCGTTCTTACTAGTGTCGTTTTGAATGAAGCGATATAACTCTGACTTGAATTATGGCGTTAAACGAACTTACAGACAAAAAAACATACAGCAGTTCTGTAAACAGTAAAATGGAAACGGGAATGATTAGCATCATTTTATTTTACTCTACATTTTTCAAATGAGAGTAAAGATTAAATTTTTAACTTCAAAAGATCCAAACAACTTTCTATTATCTTACTTTTTTATTTTATTAGCGTATGCTTTTAGTTGCGCGAATTAAGATGCAAAATAAGAAAAGTAGTCATTGTAAATATTATTGTTAGCATATCAAATTTTAAATTTGAACAATATACTGTAAATGATTAAAACATTACTCAACACACATTATTTTGTTTTTACTAGGGACGGGCGACTACAAGAGGGTGATCAGATTTTGGCAATTGACGGGCAGTTACTGGATCGAAATATCTCCCACCAGCAAGCCATTGGGATACTTCAACAGGTAAGAGGTTTGGTGGAATTAGCTATTGCCAGAGGTGGAGTATTGCCCACTGAACAATCGCCACCCACTTCGCTTGACCGCTCACCATCAGCCGTCAGTATCAGCTCAAAAGCTTCGGACATGGTATACTTCATGATTGATGATTGCGTGCTACAAGTTCATGTATTATATTGAACTTTTTTTTTTATCATTTTAGCTAAATACTGAGTGGGCGCAAGTTGAGGTTATTGACCTAATCAATGAAGGCCCGGGACTTGGGTTTGGCATCATTGGCGGTAGAAGTACTGGCGTGGTTGTCAAAACTATAATACCTGGGGATGTAGCTGATAAGGTGCGTAAGCTACGCAAAAAGATTTAAATATATATATACAGAGGATTTGAAAAGTCGCATGAAACAAATATTTCAAACCCTAAACGAAGCGTGGTGACTTTCCGATTCTCTGTAAATTATCACAAAATTGAATGATAACTATTTTGTTTGTAGGATTGTTTATTCATATTTAATAATTTTAACTAAAATATGATTGCGCAGGATGGACGTTTACAAAGTGGTGACCACATTTTGAGGATTGGAGATGTAGATCTTCGAGGAATGGGTTCTGATCAAGTTGCGTCGGTGCTTCGTCAATCTGGACGTTACGTGAGGCTGGTTGTAGCTAGGCCTTTTGAGCCAAGCTCTCCGGACTATCAGATGCGGGCGGTACTAAACTCAATTATTAATATCTAAAATTTTAATCATTATTTTTTATTTTTTCTAATTTTTATCAAATTATTTTAGGAGATGATCAATAGCAATGCACCAATCGTGCCGACCAGAATTTTAAGCGATTCAGAAGAGCTTGATCGACATTTGATGTTGTTAGCTAATCAAAACGGTTTTTCAGATCCATCTGTGTACAGCAATTTGGAGGTTTATGGACAGCATTTTATATTTGATCAAGCATCTGGCGTAGCTGTTGGCGAAGCTGAAGTTGAGTTACATGTAGGTATTATTTTATTTTTTTGTTGAAATGGTAAATAATGTTTTATGTAATTTATATAGCCGGCTTTGGAAATGGATGCGGCAATGGCGAGATTGGATGAGGGTGTTATCAATCAAGAAACCTTCGAAGTAGAACTTACCAAAGGCCAACAAGGTTTAGGCGTTACTATTGCAGGTTACGTTTGTGAAAAAAGCTCTGGAGCAGGTATTAAATTGGTTATCAATTTTATTAATACCGGTATAATTTACTTAGAAATTTTTTAAATTATTTACCGTATAATTGCTTGGTAGAAGATGAAATATCTGGGATATTTGTAAAAAGTATTACGCCAGGAAGTGCAGCCCATTTAGATGGAAGAATCCAACTTAATGATCAAATTGTTGAGGTAGATTTTTTATTTCTAGTTATCTTAATAAATATTTTATAAATTATGTCATCCGTTTAGGTCGATGGGCGTTCACTACACGGTTATACCAACCATGAAGCTGTTGAAGTTTTGCGTAATACTGGAAAAGTTGTTCGTCTTTGTCTCGTTCGTTACCTGAGAGGACCTAAGTATGAACAACTGCAACAGGCCATCGGTAATTTCACATATCTAATTTTTTTAACGTAAACATTATATTTATAAGTATTTTATTTGTAGCTGCTAATACTGATTTGGTTCCAACAATTCCTGTCAACGAATCGATTCTTCCTAGTTCACTTTCATACGCAGGAGCAACTACGTATTTGCCAAATGTTACAGATAATATCAATGACGGTAGTGTTGAATTAGAAGATCTGGAGACTGAAATTGACGATAATTATGGTAAAATAAGTTTAAATTGGTCTTGTTAAAATAGTTATCACAAACTAAATTATATTTGAAGATTCAGCTTTTCTCGATCCAGCTGTAGAGCGAGCAATTCAATTAAAGTGGTCTAAAATCATGGGTTCCGAGTTTACTATTATGGTAGGTACTAAGACAAGCGAAGTTTAAGAAAACCGAAGCTTATGACTTGAAACTTCTAAATCTGTCATTCGATATTTATTTATTATTAGCTAACATCTTGTAGAATAGTTCGAATTTTTAGATGTACATTTTTTCTCAGAATATTTCTTACATCGCTTTTATAAATTTCAAAATAAAACATCTTTTATTAATAGGCCTAACCAAGATAATCTCTGTTAGCTAACCTGTCATTAATACTCCGAATATAACTTTTTGCTAACATATCATTTTTATGCTTCTACTCTTTTATTGTAATAAACAATTTCAGGAAATTTGTTTGTGTTTCTTATTTAAGTCTTTCACTCTTTCCAACTCTAACTTTCAACTATTTTTACTTGCTAATTCCTTGTACTAACGATTAACCTCACTAAACAAAATTTTTTAACTATTGCGTATTTTTTAACATAATATTGTAACATTTTTCAGCGATATCGTAGGTAAAATCAATCTGTGTGACGAAATGTACATTTTTTAAGCTTGAAATATGATAAATAATTGATATTGTAATATTGATATCGAAAAACGCATTAACATTTTTCAAATAGTTTATAAATAGTTTTATTTTCAGTAAGTGCATTTTTTTTTATTTATCAAAGCAAAAGTGATCATTATTTTGTCTTGAGAGATTTTAATCTATTAATTTTAGTTTAAAATCTATTCAAAGCAACTGAGCTTCTAATTATATCCTCTTCAGGTTTTGTCTTGCTTTATGCAAATATAAAATCACTTGTAATTCTAAAATTAATGGAATATTTACTCTAATTTTTAAGGTGGCTCAATTATCCAAATTTCAAGGAGGTGAATTAGGGATTAGTCTAGAAGGCACTGTTGATATAGAAGACGGTCAAGAAGTGCGCCCTCATCACTACATTCGTTCTATACTGCCCAAAGGACCAGTGGGTCTGAATGGTCATTTACGAAGTGGCGATGAATTGCTAGAAGTATAACGCTTTTAATATTAAGAGAATGCATTGACGATTCATTATTTATGGTATTAGGTTAATGGAATGAAACTACATGGTTTGAATCATAAGGAAGTTGTAAAAATATTGAAGGAGTTGCCGATGCATGTTCGCATGGTGTGTGCAAGAAGTAACGAAGAAGGGGATCAATGGGACTCTACTGTAACAGGCCTTACTCCTTACGATATGTCCATGATTCCTCGTCCTGGACCTCTGGGCTCATCTGGTGCTGCTACTTATGGAGGGTCATTGCAAAATTTAATGCCAGTGGCTGATCGACTTTTTAAAGCAAAATCGGACGGTTCACTAGCTGCCACAACTTCTAGCTGCACTCCGGAGACTTCCTTTAGTAAAATGCGTTCGAGGTCCTTGGAACCACTAACGGGTTTGGCAATGTGGTCCAGCGAACCTCAAATCATCGAATTAGTTAAAGGCGAACGAGGTTTAGGATTCAGTATTCTTGATTATCAGGTTTGTTAAAATGTGTTCTATTCGTTTATTATTATTGTGGAGTGACAATACGTAATTTTAAATTGCAGGATCCTATGAATCCAGAAGAGACTGTTATTGTGATTCGTAGTTTAGTTCCTGGTGGTGTCGCTCAGCAAGATGGAAGACTTATCCCTGGTGATCGTCTTATGTTTGTGAACAATATTGCCTTGGAAAATGCTAGTCTTGATGAAGCGGTGCAAGCGTTGAAGGGTGCGAGCAAGGGAATTGTGCGCATAGGGGTTGCTAAGCCTCTTCCTCTACCTGATAGTGCCCAGAATAGCGGCATGGTAAGTACAACATTAAATCAATTTTCTTATTTTAACGAAAAGCAAATATCGGATGTTAAGAAAGCAAAGAAAGATGAGGAGTCGGAAGCGTAATTACTTACTTTCAGTATCTTTATACGCTTTTTTTGTTTGGTGGTAATTTAATTAATTTCCATACAGTTTGCTAAATTTTTAAAGAATACTTAGCAAATTATTTACGTTGCTTCGACTAATAATTCAAAAAAATATGTTACTCTATGTACAGTAATATAATTACATACCAGTAATCTTAGAAGAACTTGCATTTAAAAATTATTATTATAATATTCTAAAAATATAGAATTAACGCGTTTATTCAACTATTATTTTGCTTTCTCCAAATAGCGTTTAGCGCGGTTTTTAAAATATATACAATATTTTTAAATGTTGTTTATTTTTAATTTAACAATGATTAGGCAATAAAGTGTTTGATTTGATATATTCGTGGCAATTAACATGATGTGATGTTTGGAAGATATTGTTACGATGTTATTTTTAGCTTTCATCGATTATCCATACTTAAAACTGAAACTCAGAAAGTTTTATAATGACGAATTTATTTTTGATGATCATTAATCATTGTCACTAAAATGTGTTCAGTCATCATATCTTTGGAGCGTTTTTAATTGTTGAAATGCCGTTGGTAGATGAATGGTGTTTGAAGTAAATTTGCAGATAAGAAAAACATTGGTAAAAAAAATTCAGTATAGCGTTTCGAATATTAAATATTAATCTGTGATCATTAATAAATTTCAGTCATTCGCATATTAATTTTTGGTTTTTCAACGTGTGATAGGTGTTAAAAAATGGAACAGTAAATAATAGAAAATATAAGACATAAAAATTCTGAATAAGAAATACACGAAAAACATTTTACCTGAACTCGATTTTATATATATTTTTTTGTTGGAAGAATTTGTTTATTTAGGAATTAAGATACTGTAAGTTGCTGAAACGATAAATGCTGCAAATGATATTGATAATACTATTATAATGAATAATATTTATTTACTTCAAAACTTCTCCAACTTACCGATTTTCACATAGATAGCTGAAGTAAACTTCCTTTCTTACAACATAAAATAAGATTGGTTGAATCTCTTTTTTTTTTTTTTTTTTAAAAAATTTCGAATATGTATTCCTCGCTGGAAGGAGTATACCGTAGCTGAAGAAATATTTTTTCAACAGCCTTCCAAATGTACAACAGTACGTTTTTAACGCATTATCGATTTTCTTCTAAGGTTATAATCAGGTTGAGAATCTAGAAACAGTAAACATAGCTATTGATTTGAGGAATATAAGACAGGTCTTGCAGCTATTTGGCCATATTATATAGAAGCATAAGCGTAAGGTGTAGCGCAGCAGATGCCTTTGATATTGAATGGACTTGACGAATCGCGCGAAAATCAAGCTACTGCACCTTTTTTTTTCTTTTTCAAAATAACTTATTGATGTTATTGTTAAAAATAAATGACTTATCGTTGACGATGGGAAAAATAAACTTTAAAGTACATGTAATGGTCAAAAGTTTTTACTGACTTATCAAGTTTTTTAAAATTACTTTTTCTATCTTCAAAACGAAAATAAAAAGCTGAGGAATTTATAGACTTGTTATTGTAATCAATAATACGCTTACTTATACCGTAGTCGAAAGAGAGTAAAAGGTCGATTTAAAATGGGTTTTGATAAGAAATATATGAACCATACAAAGTCAAAAATAAAAAAAATATTATTTCCCATCCTTTCTATTCTGTAAGTGATTCTCATAGTGATTTTACTACAGTACATTTCTCGCCCATCTTTCCATTAATTAATTATCTAATGGTGAATGTGCTAATTCGAATCGGTTGGCTGGTTCTCAATTATAAGCTTAATTGTTAATTGCATGTACTGTAACAGTGTCGAACTCTCAGATTTATATTTATCACGCGCATATAAATGACTAAACGATTTTAATAATTCTTAATTGAAATATCATTTGGGCAAACTTTAAATAATTTAAACTGTATTATAATTATGGCTATACTACGAGTTTCATACGAGGTTTAATTAAATTTGTTTTTACAATTTACTAGATTAATATTTGATTGACATCTTTTTAATTTAATACGTTTAATTATTGGATGTTAGAGATTTACGGGGTTGTAGCTCCGATGTATGAAATTCGTTTAGAAAGTGTCGTAGCTGGAGATTGCATTCATTTTGAACAGTACGTTTAAGGCAGCAATTTTATTCGCAATAGCATCATTTATTATTTTTAATAACCGAATTTGATGTGGAAGCAGTGGTAGTGTAATACTCGTATATTATATGGGATGAATCATTTAGCAGTTACGCGGATGAATTTTCTTTTTTTGATAAACGGCTTTGATACTCTTCCAAATGAAATTAAAATTCTTCGCACCAACGCTTATCTCGAGCTGCGAGGAATTTATGAACATTTCGAGTTCGCCAACAGTACACATCATATTAACTACATTACATATAGGGCGCTTCACATTTATAAAATCACATGATGTATGAGAGACATTTGGGAGTCTGCAATTATTGTTCACGTTGGAACTCGAATTATTGTTTCGTTTAAACTACACTTTATTAAAATGGAATTTCTTAATACCGGGTAATATTAAAAAAGACATTAAAAATTTACAAACATTTAACTTTCTTATGCTAAATATAGTAATGCAGTGAACAAATTTAAAATTTTCTATAATTTTGATAAATAGGGGCTAAGTTTCTTAAAATGAAGATGACAATGGTGAATCGGGGTTTTTCTAAGTCAACTTAGAAATAGGATATTTACAGAGTAATGGAATTTATTTGTCAAATAATAGGCATCTTTGATTTTTCTAACTCCGCAAAGAGTGTGACTTCTCTTCTTCAGTTTGATGGTTGTACATTAAATATCCATTGCTTTGTAAATTAGATTTTTCACTCAAGCGAGAGAATTCATAATATTATAGTTACAGTGTGTGTGGTGTTAATTCCAGAGACAGAGTTTTGTTATTAATAGTGTCATTCAAATTCTTAAGTTTCTTTTAGACAAGATAAGTAGTATTGTTAGCTTCTCAACTCTTTAATGAACATGGAAAATATTCTATTCTGTTAACTTTCTAATTAAATATCGAAATGAATAGAAATTTATACCGGTACATGCAGTAGTCTACTTTTGCCAGTTTATTTTATGACTGCTGTTCAATATTCAACTTAAATGAAAAATATAATTCTGTCTTGAATGGCTGAGGGTAAGCTTATCAAGTGCATTATAATACCGTATTAATTGACAACATGTTCATATTAAAAGTTAATATTAATTTATATTGCAATTAGTTTTTGAAATTCTTTTCGTTAAATTCAATTTTTTTTGAAAAGTACTTGATTGAAATAATTTTTAATTAAACAATTGGCAGAAAACACATTCGTAAAGGCAAGTTTTTGAATGCGCTTCCCCATTGTACTGGAGGAATAAAATGTAACCTATTGTATAAAAAGAAAAGAATAGAAAAAAAATTGCAACAAAGTTTTCCGTGGTTTAGGTTACATTTTCTTAACATGTTTATAAATAGCTATTTATGTCCAACACAGTTGCAAAAAGAAACAATATAGATACCGCATCAAAAATAACATTTTTATGGCTTGAGACGCATTTCTATGCTAATATTATAATGGTAAAGCAAAACTGAAAAATGAGAATATTTTAAAACTTGTACATGCACTTTAACTTTTTTACATAAATATTGTGAATATAGAACCGAATTATTATATCGCAAACGACGGTCTTTAAAACCGAATATTTATAAAAGAGAATTTTAAAAATTTGCGTTTTTAATTGAGGATTTTTTGGTTAGAGCAATTAATTAATTCAATAATGTGGTGAATCTAATGTTTCGCTTTATTTAATTTTATTGTTATTATTATTGATCGAAAATGGAATTTTAAAGCATGCGTTTCTTAGTAGTTTTGGTTACTCTTAGCACAACATATCGAGTTTATTTTTAACTCTTATTTTCATTATTATTATACGAAAGTTGTGGAGCTAAAAAGAGGATAAAATCGATGCCTTACCTCCCCTCTTCTGGATAATTAAGCAATAGAGTGGGGTTACCCTTAGCCTACAGATAAACCGAAAAAGACGTACAGTATGCACATTGGCTTATAAGAAGCTATAAAAATCGGGGTTGAAAACCTTAATTCTATTTAATGAAGATGACAATTTGTGCTTTTCATTAATCTGCGCCGCGTTTTCTTACGCAATTGTATTGATCTCTTCCGGGTTCGTTCGTTGATTTTGTTTTCTCTTACGGTAACAGTGGGAAATTAATTAAAGCTTTTATAGATTGCACGTTGCGCAATGAAATTTAATTATAAAAAGAAAATGTAGAAATTGTAGCAATGGCGTTGATTGATTAAACGCAGACCATATTATTTGAGAATATTAACTGCAGATGAAATATTAATTAAAATTATTGCGTATGTGTGTTAGGTGAAAATCGAAGTGATCGCATCGAGAATAATTTATTGTTTTTACGGGCGATATAACAAATCTAGTTTATATATAGTTCTAGTACATGTAAAATTCGGAGAATATTGTTTTATTTTCTATTCAATGTTCTGAACGTAATGCTTTTTCTTTAGAAGAGAAGAATTAATATTGCGTTCGATTTTTCGTATTGTGCCAGTTTCTTTGAATTCCGATGTCTTAAAATAATTTGACAAGAAAAAACTGGGGGGAAAACATTTCTGAAAACTATAAAATTTCGAAATTTTGTTTGTTAAAAAAAATTGTGTTTCTGTCTTGAACGAAAAACTAGATCCAATACCTAACACTATTTCGTACCCCCTAAGGACTTTGAGATAAGGTTTCAATCTATCATCTGTAGAATGGCTTGGAATATACCGTACCAGTATTAGATTTGCAAAAGTTACGGTAGATTTCAAAGTACTGTAATTCATATTCAACATTTTTTTATTTTTGAGGTTTTCAGAATTATTTAATGAATTTATTGTTGTTAATAGAAACCAAATTATTAACCTTTTAGATTTTGAAATTTAGTTCACAGTACATGTTCAAATATTTAACCATTGAAGAGAATAATTTTGACTCTGATATTGAGATTTTCAATCTCAGAAAAAAAAAATAAAAATACATTAGCTTGTCTTAATGCAATAATGTTTTCGGAATGCTTTTAACGGAATTCAAATTCAATCGCATGGTTTTTTAAAAAAAAAAAAAATAATAATGCCGAATATTTATTTTACAAAGGGAAAAATTATTTTACAAAACGAAAAATTATTTTACAAAGGGAAAAATTATTTTACAAAGGGAAAAATTATTTTACAAAGGGAAAAATTATTTTACAAAGGGAAAAATTAATATTGTTACCGGTAAGCTTACCTACTTGTGGCTATAATAAACAGAAGGTTTTCCTTCAAAATATATGCGACTTTTTTGTTCAGTTACTGCTAATAATTCTAGTCACATTTATTTTTTATTTACTTAGGAAAAAATCTTTTTCTCTTTATTAGAGAGATTGCGGTTTAGCTTTTTACCTCGCTCTTATCCTTAACTCTAATGCTTATGACGTTGGAGTGTGGACTTTCGAACTTTTTACTTCATTGACATCTGTGCTAAAAAAAGTTCCAAAGTCCACACTCCAATGCTATAAGCATTATAGTTAAGGATAAGAACGAGGTAAAAACCTAAACCGCAATCTCTCTAATAAATAAAAAAAAAATTGCTCTAAAAAATGTCCCTAAATTTTTTCCTTTACTCATCAAATTATGAAGAAAATCAATTTTACAATTTTCTTTAATGAATATTTTTTTTGTGTTTGGTGTTTCATCGATCTTTTCTTAAGTAAAATTAGAAACAACGCCTTTTAAATGCTTTTGATTTAAAGAGCTTTTTTAATTAATGAAAATTTTATTATTACGGTATTTAACTTTAAAACAATTATCTTAGAGTTTTTATGACATTCAATGAGTTTATTTAAAGAAAAGTATTTTTCGCAATTTTTTTTATTTTTTTTTATTTAATATTTAGTTTCCTTCTTTTAGTATTTTCGTTTTATTTATTTGTGGTATCGGGATTTAAGCTCGCACACTAAGATCAATTGTTTAGATTCAATCTATTACACGGTTATCCTCTTTAAGATCAGAGCGCAGATCAGACATACAACTGTTCCGATCTTGAATTGCTGTTTTCTTTTCGGTTTGTTGCTTTGTCTATTGTTTCGTGTTTTTGATTCTGAAGTGAGCAAGAGTTTTCCAGATGATTGTTGCAATGATATCGTATGTGGGCTATAAAAAAGAGCGCAACAATTGTACTTTTCTTGCATATTTAAGTTTGATGTGGCGTATCTACTAGCAAGTAGATCTCCTTAAAAGGAAATAAACGAACTGTACGTGTTGAAAGTGATTTTCGTTTACATAAAGCAGAATACTATAAACTTTAGTTTTTCCAACCCTTCGCATTCAGGGAGCACAGTTCTATTCAGAAGAGAACGGGGAGAAAAAGAAAAGAAATCAATTTGTTACAACCAAATTGCCTTTATGTCTTGCTCAACGAGTTTGTTCGATCTGTGAATGCATTTGGCACAGCTTTTCCATCACTTTTCTTTTCTCTCCCCCCCAACTCCATCCCTACCGCCTCAGACAAAATCATTGACATTTTTCTTTGTTATTAATCTTAACGCTATTCCTTTTGTTATTATTTTACGCCGGAGAAACGGAGAGGAAGAGCGTCGAGGTTAGATTGCTTTAGTTTGGATTCTAATGAAATTTTTTTTTTCAATTCTTTGCCGAAATATATTTCGCCACAAAATGTCAACTTTAAATTTTTTTTTTTTAGACTAAGTTACATGATATAAATTTAATCACATACGGTACATAAATGAAATGAGAGAGAGAGAGAAGAAAAAAATGCAACTAAACCTAGCTAGGCTTATAGGCTTTTAGACGATAAATTTAAATGCACAAAACATTGTGCAAATTCTTCTGGGAATTTGTTGTTTCTAATTACTGTACGTTAAGAACATACATTGCAATTATTCATCAGACTTAAACTTTCTAGCTGTCTACAAATTGTAATTAAATTTAATTAAAATTAGGTTTTAGACCCATCTACAATGTAAATCATTAATAAATGACGTATTAGCAAGCAGAATTATACAGTACTGTACTCTACAGCAAAGCTCAAAACGATTTAAGTGAAAAAGTAAATACCAGCCTACTTTTAGCTTTGATCTTCAAATATTTATCATAGCAGCATTTTTAAAGAAATATCTTCTTTGATTTTACTTATGTTTAAGGGATTTTTTTTTTTAAAAAAAAAATCTGTTTTTATTTATCTGTACCTTAGTTTTAAATTTAATATTTTTTTTATTATTTTACTTTACAAATTCATTACCGGGTACATTACAGTATATTTGTTGAAAAAGACGCATACATTATCCAATAAAACTACTCCATAGCTAAAAATTAATAGTACTGTATTATTAAATCAAAATGTTTTTTTTTTTTTTTAAATTTAAATTTTATTTGGGATGTGTACAGTATCGTATACAGTATTTATAAAGAGTAACATTTGTGATAAAGCTAAAAAGTTTTGCTATTTTTATTACATGTAATTTAAGTGAGCCCGATTTAAAAAAGCGCATCGTCTTGAGTACATTTTCCGCCGTTTTTGTTTATCTCAGCAGAACGTGTAGGACACTGTACTGCATTAAAATTGCAGTACAAAACAGGATGTTTCTACTGCAAGCCTAGCACACTAGTTTATTATTCTTAATTTACTAAAGCGAAAGCATTGAGCGAGAAATTTGTAGTTTAGTTGGCGCCGGCTCAAACGGAGGACAAATAGAAAGAAGAAATTGATTAATTCAGCAAAGCTGCAATGCACATTGAATACTAATCGTAAATATACAAACTTTTGTTTGTATTAAAAACCACCAATAATAAAACAGTGTGCATTTTTACATTTCTTTGTTTATTCTATTTTCGCAGATTTTTACTAGTTTGCTCAAGTTGTCATAGTTAGAGGGGATTTAGAGAATTGATGAGAGTTTAAAAAATTAATGAAGATTTTGCCTCAAAAAAAAAAAAAACATGCATAATATTCGTCAATTTAGCGATAACGTAAAAATAGAACTAATACGGTATATTTTTAACGGATGTTGTATACATGTAGTGCACATTAACCCCTTAATTATTATTAGCGTTGTTTTTTAAATAAAAAAAAAGAACAGAAGATCCTCTTAAAAGCTTTTCTTTATCTAAAAAAAATTTATTTTTTTTGTTAATATTGTAGACCTAAGGTGAAGCATTTTCATAGCTCATCACCTGTTATAATGGCGCTGGTATTGATTTATTTTCGAAGCATTTACCGTTTATTTATTTTTTTGCCATAGGAAACGATATTTTGTAACGCATTACATCTATTTCGTTTGCGTGACTTTGGCGAGCACATTTGGTGAACTAAATGGACGTTTTACGTCACGGGATTGATATTTGGCAGCAAGGTTACTAGAATGTACGAGTTGACAGAGCGGAGATAATTGGGTCTAAACAGTTTACTCGGTTCAACTAACAGGCATCTTAAGAAAGCCGAGAAGTTGTTTGTTGCGGTTGCCTGGCGAGACTGTACCAATCATTTTTAACAAACTAATATTTAACATTTAAATGATTTTAATTCCTTAACATATAAGGGAGTAAGGTTTTTCCTTGCCTCCCCCCCCCCCCCCCCCCCCCCCCCCATGCCAATTATTTTTGGGGAGAAGGGGGGGAAATAAGGGCTCTTATAAATTTGGAGCGAATGCGAAATCTTGTTAGGTACCAATATCAGATGTAACGTAATTTATTTTGGGAGCAGAATTGGATTTTAAATTAGGATTTAATAAGCAAACACTAGATAGAACAGATGCTTTCAGTTTCAGCCTATTGCAAGCAATTTATTTAGCGTTCAATGATGTAAGCTTAAGCAAAACCTTCATCGAAAATTAAATTCAGTTTTGGAAGAAAGTTTTTTTTTATTTTTTTTTTATTTTTAAAATTAGATTTTCTATTATAAATTACTTGCTTATATCAAATTTAATCAATTTAGGTTAATAGAAAAAACTTTTTTTTTTTTAAAAAAAAAAAAAGGATTATCATTCTAACAATAATTATTATTTAATTAAATAATTGTAAAAATGGTATCTTTTCATTGCCGGTACTGTAATAAAATTTAGATTTTATTTTACGAGGAATTTAACTTTTAGTTTATGACGAGACTTAACTCGGATCAAGAAGTGAAGGTTAAATTCGTAGATTGACAAAATATTTCTGACATCTTTTTACGCTTCTTCTTTTTCTTCTGCACTATCGACAAGAGCGTTCACGTAGAGAAAGTGCATAAAACAGGAGAAAGTATCGTGAGAGAAAATGATCGCGAGCCTTTTGATGATAGCTCGAGATTTGCTTGTACGTGTGACTTTCCACTGAAAAGCAATTAAGAGATGAAAGGAAGAGAGACGAAGACAAAAGCCTCCACGATACCTTTCAACTTTGGAGATAATTTTCTCAGCTGAGCTTCACTTTTTATTACGTCATAAAGCATTCTCATTAAAGCCGATCGATTTGCAAACTCTCAATAACGTACACACGCTTCCAAATAATTTGAACTCCTCATTAAAATATGGAAGCTTTTCTGATATACTAATTAACCCTGATCTGTTGCATATTTGAGGAACAACACGTGAAAGCCTTTTTTACATATTTTTGGTCCGCGCATTTTTCGCATATTTATATACCGTATTATGCCTATCGTTTTATAATTTAATGTCATATTCATTATTCATAAACGCGATAGCGATTAGGTTTTCCCAGAAGGCTTTTATCTGTTAACTTTAATAAAAAAGTCGATTTGTCTCGCATTTTTTTTTTTAATATTTTTTTTTTAAAGCGATTACAAATTATATAACAAAAAAAAAATTGTGTTTAGTTTTTGATTTGAGTAACGAGCATTATAATAAGAAATTTTACAACTATAAAGGTTAAATATTTTTAAAATGTTAGCTTCAGATGCGCGTATTTACAATAGACTGGGAAATGGTTAACGCTTGGCTAAGCTGATTTAATATTTGAAACATTTATTCATAATATTATCTCCTTATTCCTAGCACTGCTTGAAATCGAGCTTATGGTCTTGTGCAAAATAGGGAGTTAGTTAAACTGAAGAAGCCCAAAGTCTTTCCTATAATTCGTGCTAGAATATTCTATTAAAACATACACACAAAATCAAAATTATGATCCGATACAGGTATTAGCGTTCGGGTTATTAAATTAATTTGAAAAGCAATCGATATACTGAATCGATATATCGAAATTTTCAAATATAAAAGTTATCATTCTGATAAAATAGTATAGAATTTATAAAGTTAATAATTTGATATTCTGAGAATTACTCGGTTAAAAACGGTTGGAGATATTCAAAACAGTTCATAAAAAAGTCCTATTTTTTTAAAAAAAAAAAAAAATCTTTATGATAAATGATGCGAAACAGTACCGGTATATGAAAACATCGTATGTCAGCTTTCTTAGAAATATCTTTCATTTTTATTTTGATAATGGTTAATTTGGTGAAACACGTGCTTTAAATGTTAAAAGGGATTTTCTTATTCTTTCTCCCGCACTTCAATGCTTTTTTTTTTAATTAATCTAGATCATTAATTCTTAAGACTCGACTTAAGATCGCGATTCTCTACACCTAATTAAGCTTTCTTAATAATAATTATTGTTTCGCGTTTCCTACATTACGTTTTTTTTTTCTCCCCTTTAATTCGTAGTTTTCAATTTAAAAAAATCTAAGGGTGGGGAAAAAGTATACGAAAAGAGGAATTACAGGTTAGGATATAAAATTATTAACCCTGTCGTCAAAATTATAGTTTCGTCCGTGGGTAAACACGCCGAAATGACAAGTCGACGACTCGAACGAATCAATTTCAATAGGTGATTTATTGAGAAATTGACATAATGTGGATCATTCGTTTTCGTTTCTAGTCTATGAAGCGTGAATTGAAAGTAAATTCGTTTCGGATGAAGTGGTTTAAATGAAATGTAACAAATTTCGCAGTGAAACGAAACTTTTTTTTTTTTTTTTTTTTTATTTATCTTCATCTGCAATTTTGCAATATTGATGCGGGAGTCTCGGAGAAGCGGGGAAAAAGTTGGAAAAGCATCTTTTCAATCGTGAATTTATTTTATATTGGTGACATTTATGTTCGGTTTCTAAAAGCGGCAAATATTACTAGACAAGAGAGAAAGAAAGAGAATATTTAAGAATCGAATATCTAAGTACTATATTATATTTTAGCTATAGTCCTATGTATTTTTTGATGTTCTCCAATTGCCTAAGTTTTTCAATATCAGCTTTTTCATTTGCATCTCAATTTATATAATATTTGAAGTAGAATGACAATGTTATACAGTATTTATGACAAATGAATGCGAATGGAAACTATGAATACCAAATTTTTCTATCGCCGTTTATTTATGGAGAGACTATAATTTATGTAGGGACTATTCTACGCTTTTATTATTTCAAATATTATTAGGCTTTGCGACACACGACTGTTTGTCGTGAGCGTAAATTGCTTTGCTGGAGAAATGTAAAATGTAATTTCAAATTTACTACATTACTTTTAACGACAACATCAACAATTTACATCGCCGCGTTTTCTATTATAATACTGTACATATTATTTTGTTTTACTACTCATTAACTTAATTAATTTTAATATTTTCGTGACATTGTGACCTCAACATCCGCGTAATATTGCTCATCAGGTGGGGGGAAATTGTGTTGGGTAGTGCTTTTTTGATTGACGTTTTGAGAGGAGGAAATAATTGTATTTTTGTACCAGAGTAATTAAATTTGGTCGTTAATATGTCATTAATAAAACGCATGGAAAGAAATGTATTTTAGAGAAGCACTTTCATTATTTTTAAGGAATAATAATTTAGTTATTTAATTTCATGTTAGAGTAAATTTGCTTAAATAATTTCAAATTACGGAATCAATAAAATTTAATAAATTTTTTTTAAAAATTATTTAATTAACGTTTTATGATGTAGTGATGTAGATGCGTGTATGTAGGGATAAAAATTGATTAAAAAAATATATTAATACGATGAAATATTATTATAAGTTTTAGTATCAGATTCAAAAAGCTTAATGTTAGGCAAGCAAAAATTATTCCGTGCATTTGTTTGTGTAGGCGTTGTAGCTTTTCAATTTCCTGTTTACAATGTTGATTTCGAAAGTTTTAGATTGTATCTAGTTTAGTAGAAACGACTCGACGTATTAAGATAAACTGCAAAAATCGACTTGATAAAAAGAAATTTTACTTTATACATTTTAATATTTTTTAAAATAATGTTAAACACATTATTACATTAAAATTAAAGTATTATTTTTATATAAAATTAAACTCATTTATTAGCCCAATAATAATTATCATTTAATAGTGAAACTTTAAAAATTCTATTTTGAAAGTACTGTACAGTACTTGTACCGGGATAGTTATTAAATTTATTATTAGATTTCTATTTGGATTAGTATATCGTTTTTTTAAAATAATCAGTTAGATCTCTAAGTCAGTTAATTGAGTTACCCGTAGTTTAATTAATTAATTAAATGACAAGCACATTTACTTATTATTTTGATTTGATAGATGTTATAAGGGAATTTTTATTTACTTTTAAGTTTATATTTAATTTTTTTTAATACTAATAGTTTTTTTTAACTGTTAATCTTTTTTTTTAATACGTTACTCGTAATAATAATAGTTTTTAAACCGTTATTTTTTCAATGGAATATTTTTGTTAACTTCATTTTTTTAACAAATATAAACACCGTAATTAACAAAGACTAATGGGGAGGGGGGGGGGGGAGAGATGTGTTGAAAAATTATTAAAGAATGAAGTAAACTTTTAAAATACGGTTATACTTTGTTAAAAATTATGATATTTGAAAATGGACAATTTTTTTTAAGGTAGCATATTATTTCCATGCATACAATTACATTCATTTCATACACTTTGTTGTAATTAAACACTTACCTAAAGTTTTCCTTTAAATAGTCCCGGAACCATAATTTGTTTTTTTTTTCTTTTTCCTTTTGTTTTTGCATTTACGTTTCGTAGATTTATAATTGACCAACAAAAATGCTGTGGAGTTGTGTTAATTCGGTGTAGTTTTCCTAACTGCCAGCTGTTGATTGGTTTTGTCTCACACATTCTTATCCCTTGTCCACTGCCAATCGATCACGTTTGAAACTGTTTATGAACGGATCTGGTTACTATAGCGACTATGAAATTTAAATTTTAGATGAGTGTATTGCAATCTCCAATATTATGATATATATATATACTACGGGGCGTTTAGAATTTCCTCTTTTCTCTCGCTCTTCCCATCTTCCCACCGTGTTCGAAGATCGGCTTTCCTGCCTTTTTACTCGCAATACGTTGGAGTGGATCCGATCCGATCTTGGTTGTTTGGAATGGGTTTGGCGACTGACAGGGGAAGATGAGTCTGTTGAAGCGATGATGGGGAGGGGTTGGGATTAAGCTCTGCTTTTGTCGCATATCCAATTGGCTCCGCCACGTTGTTTCCTTGGAAACCAGCAGCCACTTAGCTTAAACTTGTACATTCGTCTCGAAACACTATTTTGCTGCTGTTCAAATCGAAAAAATAATAGCGTAAGTTTCACTATAATGCTGTTTGATTAATATTAGTACAGATCGTAAATAGCAAAAAGATAGTTTTCTTTATAAAAAAAAATGATGTTGCTTATATTATTGTTCGGGTAATTTAACACAGGAATTGTTTTTTTTTTTTTGTATTTGGATTTTTTTAGAATACATTACGGTATTACTTTCGGGTAAATGGTCTACCCGGCTTTGCTGGCACTTCCACTCTTTTTGGTCAAAATGGCAATTTTGCATAAATATGGCTGAATTTCATTAATGCAGCGCTCAATTTTCTCCTTCAAGAGCCTAAAATGTATACCTTATTAATCAAGAAAAAAAATTATTCTATTCTATACATAACTTTAAACTGTATTCTTGATAAATCAATAAACAATTTACAGTTTTTAATTAAAAATCTGTGTTTTCTATCAAAATTAAAATCTTGCGTGCATTTTGAGACACCCTATATATATATTTTTTTTTTTTAACTGAAAATACAGTACAATTAACTCCCGATTATCAGGCACGGCAATTACGGATACTGAATTTCACGGATAATTCAAAAACGAAAATGAACACGAAAATGCTATTGAACAGTTTTTAATTTCTGTAGGGGTCTTACATTGTTACACATTCAGTTATTATGACTTGATAAACATATAACTATATAAACACAACTTCTGTACAGTACTTACAAGTACGAGGGTTTTTGGTGCTAAAATACTTTAAAACATGCAACAACAAAAATGGGGGGGGGGGGGGGGAGGAAGACTACGAATAATCGAAGGTTGACTGTATTTTATCATAGTAATTTACCGTTTTTAAATCAGAATTGTTTAAAAAAATTTTTCAATTTTGACAATTGACACAATTCGATTGAATGAAGTGGAATATAGAACGCATGTGACATGACCAAAAATTTTTGAATCAAGTGTTTTTGTTTTTTTTTTTACTGTATGAAAAAATTTATTTTGACTTACTACATTATTTAGTGACTTCAACAAATGTATTTCAGCTGAGGTTCTGTGTTTTTGTTTTATTTTTCTAACGTCATAGTTATGAATATTTATCTGCATATTGATAACAAGTGTGTACATGTGTAAAGCAACAATATGATCTCATCTTTGCAAGTAGGCTCGGCCAGCTGTAAATATTCAAAAGTGCACGCGCAAATTGAACACACAATTTGAATTTTAAATTATGCAAAGTAGTTTATTATGCAAACTTGAGAAAGAGCTTTCGTCATCTTCTTTCTGCGGGTTTATTTCCAAGATGCAGTTGCTTATCTCGTAATATGAATGGAAGGAAGAACATGATTTTCGAACGTTAAGTGGCGAAATAAACTTAATGCAGTATGTTTACATCCAACGAATATATTAACGATGTACCAATATTTAAATTTAGATTAGGGCGCTAATATCATTAAAGATTGCACAATTTTTACGCAATTTAATCAAACGTTAATAAATGATTTTCTTGGCGACTGATTATTTTTATTATTTCAATCGATTGCCTCGATAGCCTACGTAATAATTATGTGATCTAAATTTGATGAACTGATAACAATTTTTTTTTTATGCATTGAAAAAATAATACGTAAATATTAAATACCAAAAATTTCTACTATACGAGTATATGGCGAATGTTATTGTGTGTATTACAATAATTATTGACCCTTAATATTTGATTGGTTAATTACTCATTTTAAATGCGGGCAATCGATTTATAATAATTTTATTAGGTAATTGGTAATCTAATTATAGCTCTAGTTATCGATAAATTTATTTCGATAAGTCTCTCACAAGTTTATGGAATAAATTTAGCAATTAACTAAAATTAGCCTGCCGCGAATATATTTGACTATAATATGGGGCAATCTATTTGAAAGACATTTATTTGTAAGCCGGTGGATTAGTAAAGTCTCATAAGTTAGGTACTCAGTAGTAAATTTAGCACTACCACATCTCCCCTTCCCACAAGTGGAATTTATGCGCCGGATTTGTTCTGGGTGATAAATTCGTGGGGTTATTTCTTAATTCAGAGGCCACTTATTCATCCAAAATGTTGCCGCGCAACATTTGTCGGAAATCCGCTTATTTTATTGTATATTTTACGACCGTAATAAAAATTGGTATTGGTTTCAATTTTACTATTACAGTATTTGTATGAAACGTGTGCAGCGTTTCGCGCATTTTTAAATTATTATTATTATTATTATTTTTTTTGTGGTGTTCCGAATAAATATAAATTTTATTTTTAACGCGTATCTTGGGAGAGGAAATGGAAATTCGAGAAATAAAATTGTTAGTTAACACCTGGCATTAATTTAGTTGTTGCTAAGCTTTTATCGATTGAATTAAGCGGTGAGAAAACGAATAAAAAAAAAAAAAATTAAGGCCGGTTAGGGCACGAAATAGGCTCTTGACTATAACACGGGCGATTTTTCTTCTCACTCGACATTATCTTCTTAATCACCCTTTTACCCAAACGGATTCACATTATGGAGCATCCGCTTACAATGACTGTCCTCAGCAGCACGTGAGATAGGTTTAATGAAGAACATCGAAATGTTATCTGGGACTTAATCTTGTCTAAAGAACAAAAGATGGTCTTAACAGCGTTTTTCTTTATCTCTAGTGCTTAGACCTCGCTTATTATAGAACGTGTGCCTATATGGTTAATAGGATGTTTGTCCGTTTGCTTAATACAGTATCTCCAACTTGCTCGGGGGTTTGTTGCGGTATGAAATGCGTTTACTCACATCTCGGAGCAAATTAAGTAAAATTCCGTCACTTAGATGGAACTAATCTTAAAAAAGAAGTGCGAGCTGCTTGTTTAGTCTAGACTAAGGACTAATGCACTGTAAACCGTTATACGAGTACATGATGATGGCTTGAATACGCGCTTCAAGGAACATCTAACGGCCAAACGCTTGCGTGAACATTTTTAGGATAATAATTATTTTGCTATAATAAAAATGTACTTATCGGAAAGGGGAGAGAAAAAAAAAATTGATTTTACATTGCAGTAAGCGCGTGTAAGTGACCGGATCGTCTCCAAATTTGCGGTTTTAATGCTGTTCAGTATATTGATTTTTACTAAGTATTTGCCAAGACATGTGCTTCAAAATACTTAAATGCTAATTAAATTATGGTATATAACACCATAAAAATATAGCTTTTAATGCCTCTTTAGGAAATATTTTTAATATTATGCCATATTTACCACTTTAATGCTCGTTTGATGACGAAACTACGAAATACGCGACTCATTCTTAGCAATCGATATTTTACTAGTTTTAATGTTCTATATGTACATTATAAAACTTTTAATCGGATAGTATATAAATGAAATTAGTAATTTTATACTGTATTTTTTATTGTTATGGGAAAGATCTGATTTTATAAATTAGCTTTAATTTGTAAAAAAAAAAAAAAAAATTCTTACTGGAATTTATCTGAGTGAATTGTTTTGAACGATTTAATCAGTTAAATGCACATTTTATAATGTAGTACGTTTTAGCTGAAAAGCAATTTATTTAGATGAAAGATGTCGAAATTTGTAAGGTTTTAAGTAATCTATTCTTATGAAACGTTGATATTTCTGCGGCATTCCGTTCTTGAGATAAGGTAGTTTTAAAATATTTGATAAGCTTATGATAATTAAATGAAAACCTAGCAAATAGCTTCAATAAATTATAATTGCATTACTAATTTGAAATTGCTTTTATTAGCTTATACTCGTACGGTAACTAATTGATTAATGTTCGTTATGCATTTATGGTTTCTTAAAAATTCAAACTTTAATTTTAAAAAAAAAATTATATTTACCGTGAAATGACTGGGTTTTAGTTGCTTCAATATTTATGCTCATTTTTTTGGAGATAAACTTTAATTTAAAAAAAAAAAAAAAAGAAAAACCCCGTAACTGTTTTACATGCAAATAAGAGCTCAGGGTATCACGGAGGCTTTTTGGTGACAGTTATTAACATTTGCTGCATACAAATCCTTGAGTAATACGTTGATCGTGTATCATGCATGGCATAAACAACACTTATGTTGTTTGTATATTTTGTAACTACATGTACCATAATAATATACCGTATTTGCGGCGGAAGGGGGGTGTTGACTACACGTACGGAGCATTAAATTGTTGTCCCCATACTTTGCACCGTACGTGTGCTCCGCATGCTGTTTGATATTATTCATTTTTATCTTTGATATTTTTTTGTTTCGGTGCGTCATAAGTATTACGAGTATCGTAGGCGGAAGATAAACAATTGATCCTTTCAACCTTGATACCTATCAGCTATTGTTTGAATTAGAGGAAACTGTACAAAAAATATCTACCGTCATTGGTGTCTTCATGTTGAGTTAGAGGATTAATTTTAGGGGTTTTTGTTAAATAAAAGGTTGACGTATACCTTATTGTGATATTTAATTAATTGTTATTTTAACAATACCGATTAAGTGTGAATGTACTCAATGCAATTTTTTTTTTTTTTTGATTTATTGTGAAAGAAAGTTTGGCGTTGTAAGCTATATAAACTACGGCGCAGAAAATCAATCGGAGAAACTTCATTTTGTATACAAAGCACTTGAGAACGCATACATTGTTTTTAATGTTTTTATTCTCTTTGATTTCAATGAGTTGCGACAGCAACCACTGTATTATTCAATTATCTTTACAGTATCCCTCTTCTCTTTGTTGTAGTTGCACTTGAGTCAGTGAATTAATAATCATAAGTCGACTAAAGAGGAGTACGAGTATATTAAATTTAGATTTATTTGATGCTGGCCACTATCTTTCTCATTGTTTACTCTATAAATAAAGTGACACATTTTCTGTTATTGTATTTTCCCCATTGTTTGAATTATCTCCTTTTTTTTAAAAAAAAATATATATAAAATATATATATTTGGTAGACTCAAAATACTTACGGATGACGCTTTTTTCAAACAACTTCTGCTTCTTGTTGAATAAAACATTTATTATTTTATCGGGTTTTTTTTTATCAAAAGTTAGAGACTTTTTTTTTGTTTGTTTGTTATTAATATAAAAACGAAATAAATAAATAATATTAACGGTATTATTTTGATTTATAAGAAGCTAAAAAAAAATAATCTTGAAATTCGTTACCGTATAATCTTTCCAAAATTCGATGAACTGTAACAATATTATTATAAAGTGTTGAAAATAGAAACAATATCATTATGTGTTAATAATTATTATGATATTATTGCTGTTAGTTCAAGATTTTGTCAGAAAATGTAACCATATTTTTTTTTGAATCTTTAGAAATGGAGTCCTGAATCTAAAGTGGACCTCGGTCTGTCTGTCTGTGATTCTCTCGATGGAGTTCCTCAACCTCCGAACGAACGAGTAATGGCGTTATCGGTTGAGGAATCCGGTACAGGATCCGAACGATCGACGCCTTTACCTTCACCCTGTATGTCTCCATTGCCTTCCACGCCAGGAGGAGGTGGAGGAGGCAGGTGGCGTGGGCTTCCAGCTTTACCAGCAGCCTTAGAACGTGTTATTCGATTGAAGAAAGGCAGCGATAACTTAGGTAATTAGCCGCAGTTAATTAATAGTATATATTTTTTTTATTACCATACTTATTAATTGCCCGATGCAATGTGTAGGTCTAGAATTGGAGGTTGTAGAGAAATGCATCAACGGAGCGATCGTACGACGAATTGTTCCCGACGGTGTAGTTCATAGAGATGGTCGTCTTCAAGTCGGAGATTATGTTTTATCTGTTAACAACGAAAGTATGCGTAGAATTGCGAATTCTCAGTGTCGCTCCATTATGAGAAGAACGCAGCTAATTAGCACCGATGTGAGGTAATTATTTCACACAAGATTCTCGCGCTAAATAAGTGCAATTTAATTCTAGGTTTTTTAATTGGTAGGAATTTACGAACAGAAAGTTAAAGCATTTGAAATTTGATAAGAATTTATTATTAAATTGCTGAAATGTACTTAAAAATATAATTTTTATAATTACAATACCGGCAGAACATTTATTAAATTTCTTATTAAATTTATTTATTTATTATTTTTTTTTTTTTTAGAAAATTTTGATTTTAGTATTTTTATTTTTTATTTTAGAAAGCTTAAAATTTTATTTAATCATTTTTCTGAGTGATGTTTTGTAATTGATTCGATTTCGGATATATTTTTGAAATTCAGCTCTTTTTTTTTAAGTTGCGTGGTTTTAAGTGAAATTATTTTTTTCGTGGAGCTAATTTAATTTAAATTGCGTTGTTGTTTGTAGTATCACGTATATTCCTTGGAGCGATGTGGCTGTATATCGAGAATCCGCCTTAATGCAGATGAGGGATGAAACTGAATCGAGCGCTGTTACTACGCCAACTCAGGTTCGACAGATGTCTCCTAGGTAAGCACATTACTTCTAGATATGCTTGTGGCAAAAATTAGATATGAAAAGATTAAGTTTTGAAGAGGGGAAGGAAAAAAAATCTTTTTGTTCGTAATTATTAAAATAGAAGGGGGGGAAAAAAAGTAGAAGGAATAGTCGGCTTATTCTAGAATGTCGATAGTAAAAATCCTGCTAATATTGTTTATTTTGTTTTTCTAAATATCATAATATTTTTAGTAAGCTAAATAACAGGTTTTACTAATTTCGGATTTTATGAAACATTTTTGTTCATTTTCATTTTGGCTTTTCATCAAACTTCGGCTTGTATTAATATTATACTTCTCTACTAATCTTTTATTCACTATACAGTATAATATAGAATTCTAAACAATATTTTTTATTCTATTGTATATATTCTGTTAACCGTAATGGATTAACGTAAAAAGAATCTTTCCAAATTACTACCGGTAGGTATTAACAATAATAATTGTCTTTTATTTCATCATTTCACGTGCATGCCGGAGCTGTCACATGCAATAGTGGTCATGGTTAAGTGCATCGCAATTATTTTTTTCAACGGATATGGCAATATTTTTTTTTAACTAATTAGATTTTTACATAATTATTAAGCTTTGCATAAAAAAATAAATAAATTGCGAGGTATGGTCAGCTATTTCAGACTGTCAATTTTAGCACTTTGTGACGATTTTAGTTTATGTAATTATTATATTTTTAAGGTTTGCAATAGTAAAAATTATGCATTGATTAAATTACTTTAATTTATTAATTCATTTTTAAGGTTAAGATATTAAATAATTTTGTATAGTTTGATTTTATAATATTTTATTGAATGTTTACGCAAGGTCGCCTCTGTTCCCCGGAACACCAGATGAGACCGATGGCAGTGACTCTGCTCCCCCTACTCCACCATCAGCCCGGCGTTCACCATTAACAAATTGGAAATTGCGAGGTATAGTGGATACAAGTTCGTCTGATGTAAATCAGGCGGACGCCAGCGATGAAGAAGATGAAAAGGACGAATCGTCTTCATCGGTGCTTGCTCAACCTTCTGAACGGTTACTTCGGACGGCACCTTCGGAAGAATCTCAATCTAGAATAGATACGATGTCGGATTCTAGTATAAAACGTCATTCCAAAGACTTAGAAAGCGTAGTTAATTTAAGTAAAGACAATGTTTCAAACGAATCTCTGTCTAACAGTGAACGAACTGTAGAAGAAAGTCGGTCTGTTGAAGCTTTAATTCGCACGATTTCGTCTCAAGAAATTGCTCCTAATTTGCAGGACTCGAGTAACAATGGTGAAAACGTTTATTTAGATGTTACAAGAACACCGTCTCCTACTAAGACTTGTTTGACGTCGGACACGATGCCAACACCCGGGACCTCACCTACTACTCCTATGAGCGCGGCTATTGCAGTGGCCCATGGGCGAACAGTAATTAATGCCAAAGCTTGGGGTCCGGAAAGAAGCGTAGAATTATGGAGAGAACCAAATCGAAGTCTTGGCATTTCGATAGTTGGAGGAAAAGTGGATTTATTTCATATGTCCTCCACAAATACAATTACAGGTATTTTTATAAAAAACGTTCTTCCTGATAGTCCAGCTGGAAAAAATGGAACGATGAAAACTGGGGATCGAATTCTGGAGGTTTGCGTTTGTTTATTTTACTGCATTATTATTATTTTTTTTTTTTTGTGTTTGAACATTTTAAAAAAAAAACAACATTAGGTTGATGGAGTGGATTTGAGAGATGCGACTCACGAAAAGGCTGTTGACGTAATTAAAAAAGCATCGAATCCTGTTAAATTTGTTCTTCAAAGTCTTGTACAATCGGTAAAAAAACTTTTTAGAGAGTTCATTTTTTTTAAAATTAAAATATAATGTTTACTATTTGTAGCCCAAAGAGTCTGACGAAAGTTCTTCAACTAGCATTTCTCCAAAAACTCCATGTGATCAATTAGATGCTACTATAGGAATATGTCCCTCTTTGTCAATGGGGGGTTATGGTGAAGCGGTGGAAGATCCCAAGGTATCTTTTTATTGTATTTTATTTTACTATTTCCCACATTGGCAAAAATATGGGTTTATAATTAATGTACTAATAGAGTAAAAACTTAAGGAATTCAAAAGATTGAGTGATTTTTTTTATTGTTGTATTTAGCCAGACGAGTTAAAAGATGAAAAGAAGCTTCCAAATTTGGCTTTACCTGAGATTGAAACTTTGCGTCTCCTAGGAGGCATCCCGTTGGAGACTCTAAAAGAATCTACGTTAGAAAGTGATGTAAGTTAAATTTTGGAATATGTTGGGTGGTTTACTAACCTGAAAATTTTTATTTTTTTTTTTATCTTCACATAAAAGTCGCCTTGAATAATGAGTAGCTCGATTTTAGTTTTTGACACGAGTTTTGTCTTTGAAATTAGTTTTAAATAAACTTAAATGAATTTCTAAATTAAATTTTTAAAACTAATTTTACTTATTGTTTTATTTTGTTTATTTATTATACTGTAATGGCTTATTTACAATAACATGCTGTAATTAATATTAATTACCATAAGAAAAAGATTATCACTATTTCCGTTCTATTGAAAAAAAAATTAGGCATAATAATAAATTGTTCTTAAGGAAAATTATTTTTGCACATTTTTTTAACTTAAAATCACTTTATAAATATTGATTTTTATTGCAAATTTAAATATAATTTAGAAGCTACTGTATTACAAATTTATTTTAATTAAGTCATGACTTATAATTACATTTACTGTTAATTATAAATATGTTAAAAACAAAGGACACGATTCATTTTCAATTTTTCTGATTCAATAATTATTGCTGTCGTGGTTATGTAGTGATCTTTGTTTTGATGTACAGTCGTTACAACGTTTCATAGTAATTAATTGTTGAATCGATTTTTGCAATTAATTACTGGATTACGTTCTAGAAACAGTTTCTTTTTAATTATACAGTGAACTTATTTTACGGTGAATTAGCGTAAAACATTAAAACAATTAACACTAGTCTGGATAATTATGTCAGAAAGAGTTCAAATAACTTCCTTAGTTTGACGAATGATACTCATTATTGTGAAATGAAACGCGGAGTCTCTATTGCTGCAGTTTTGATTGCCATCTGCTTTATGTAGTGGATACTAATGGAAAATCCGTGTTTGGCTATTGTTTGCCGAGATTGTCTATTAATTAAAAGGGCTTTTAACACTAACTTCAACCCCTTTTAACTCAGCTTAGGCTACATCGATCATGCTTTTGATATTCCCTATCTTCTTTGCCGGTCACGATTAATAAACACCCACTGCTATAAAAAGTGCATGATCGCATAGCTAGCAGCATGTTAATGTTCCCTGTTAAGCATCGGATGATCGATAAATACCTAAAATTAAATTAGCGCGTTGCTGTGTTTAATGGTCACTGGAGATTATGATTGCGTGAACAATAGGTCATATATGCGGTTGCCACTTAGCAAAATTAACATTGATGACACTGCTTATTAATTTAAAAATAAATATTTTATTTTTATAATGGCAAAACTTATTGTTTTCACGGGTAATTGAATTTTTTTTTTTAAATAAAAGCACATTTTTTGCACATTTTTAAAAGCAATATTTTGGCACATTAAAAATGATTATGAACGACTATTTCAGCTGTTTTGTATTTTATACAACAGATCGGGCAATCGGATGAACCTTTGAGGACAGAAGCTGAAGAAGCCGAAGATGCAATTGAAAAGGCGCTACGTTTAAGTGAGTGAAGTTACTTTATTTTTATGTAAGAAATTTTTCCTCGATGGTTCAATTATAACTTGACACTATTTTCCTGTCTTATTCAATTTTTCACTGGCATAATTATTATAATGTATGCCAATACTTTAAATTTTAATTTCATATTATGAATTAATTTTATTTTTGATATTATTTGGCATTAATACTATGGTAAATTGTATAGATGCAAGGGAGCTATAACACAGCGATTTGTTTTTTTAATTAACACTTTTTGGCTTAAAAATCGTTGCTTTAAATCTCAGGACTGTTGCCAAGATTTGTAGATGGCAAAGTTTAAGTTTTATTTTATTTGGATGGATGAGCTGAAATCAATTAGAAAAGAGCTCTGTTCGTTTTGGGTCCAACAACTAAGGTTTATTACTTGACTTTGCTCGCGGCAAATAACTGAATATTTTATTTAGAATTTATAGACGCTAGTCTTTATGATTAATAATTAATTATAAGGAAAATTGGCCCCGCTTTTCTAAATTATATAGAATATACGACTGAGCTAGTTAGAAATTGATTTCTTATGTCGGTACCTACTAGTGCGTGGCCATATTAATTATGTTTGATACCTTTAAGTGATAAAGTCAAATTTATTTAAAAATAATTTGTTACTAAGCCGCATAATATGTGGCCGTTGAGATTTATTAGTTTGGCAAAGTTCTGCACCGCGCCATAAATTACATTTAATGGTTTAATCGCTTTTACTACCACAAGTGTAGATGGGAAAAATTGGGTTCATCAGCCACGTTGCAATTGTCATAATATTGCAAACTAGAGCTGTACATTCTTAAGGGCGGCCATCTGGCATACTATTAAACTGAAAAGTTGGAAAGATAAAGTTGAAACCCGCTAATGCTCTGCATTGCGTAATGCCATGCATTTGGGTGTTCTTAATGTCACAGGTTCAGGCCGACGAGAAAGTATTGAAAGTACGGTGTTTACGTGCCACTGGAAAAGTCTATTGTTACAAGATGGAGGGTGATTTTGATCGAATCGATATTTTGTTCGTCGTTTCCAAGTGTGAGGCAAAAAGCATAAGCATAGCTAGAGCAATAGCGAAAGCAAGGAAAGTGAATAATCCTAATGTCGTAACAGTGCAAGCTCCGGTAGCTAAGAGCAAGAAGTGGTATCTACTCTGTAATGCTCACTTGTATGCTGCAGGTTAGAATGCGCGCGACGGCTTGGCTTTGTGTCATATGGCCGTCGCTTTCGTTTCGGGTGATGGATGACTGCTATCAGAGTTGGAAATAGCTAATAATGCAGTGCGTAATTATATCTTACTAAATGTGCTTGCCGACGAGGATGTCTACTGCGGAATTTTGAGACTAGAAAGTGGAAAATGATGAAAAGTGCAGCATGATTTTTTCTTTTCAATCTTTGCTTCTTATATGTAATTCAGGTCAAATCTTATAATTTTACTTGGTCGGGTGGGAAATCGAATTTTCTAGCGCTGTAGTAGAAATAGCCTTCTTATATTTTGATTGTAATTAATTGGACATAGCATCTTTAATCCAGAGGGATGCCTAGCGTTGTTAATTGAAAAGCATGTTTGGAAAGAAAGTTTGTGCTAGAGCAGCTGTTTTTACTAGCTGGATCACAATGAAACATTTGCCGATGCACGTGGCTTTCAAAATTACCACATACAACTAGTTTTCTATCGTAATTATTACTAGCGCTTATGGTATTATATTTATGGTTATATTTTCTTGACCTGATTTCGCGTTACGGTTCCGAAGTAGACGTCTTTTTTGACTGCTGTAGTTTACAATAGACTTAATTTGCTATTGCAGTAATTAGATGGTTTGGAAGACATTTTAATACAAATAGTTGTGTTTATAAGTAGGCAATTGGCATGAGACTTGATTAGGATTTCAACCCCAATGCAATGTATGGCCAATCGGTCGTTAGTGTTAGCTGGCGCTTTAAAGTCGTCAATTTCTCCCACTTTTGCGAATTTAACCTCCGAAATAATTGATAGAATGTTATATAAAAGTGGCTGCGATAATGGACCTATGACCTCGACAGACAAAAGCAACGGTTGCATAGCAGGTACGATATCGCCTTTATCATTGATTTACGTTTTTGCGGGAGGAGTTGTTTATGTTTGGCTCGGCGATAGATGTTTTAGTTTTTTTTTTTTTTAATTAAATTTTGCCAGTTGTTGCTGTTGTGCAATTATATACTGTAACAGGATGTAATGCAGGGTTGCATTTCCTACGATTGATTATTATATTACGGTAGCGCATTACATTTTTATTATAACGCTTTCATTAATGTTAGATGACAATTTTGATAATGTGTCGTGCTCTTGTTTTTTTTTTTTTTTTTGCCGTTTACGAATAGAAAAGATTCAAAAAAAATTTGGTGATTTGAAGGGACAATTTCTGCTGGTGGAGATTCCCAAAAGCCCAAATGGGCTAGGGCTGAGTTTGGCTGGAAATAAAGATAGAACTAAAATGAATACATTCATTGTTGGATTGTGTCCCTCTGGTAATGCTTATCGAGATGGAAGAATAGAAGTTGGTGACGAAATTCTGGAAGTGAATGGACAAATGTTGCATGGAAGATGTCATCTCAATGCATCTGCCATCATTAAAGGACTTTCAAGCAATATTGTTAGCATGGTATTGTTGAGGTAAGGCAGTTTCAATTTATTTGTGTCGCATGTCGAGAGATTTCTAAATTGATGTAACAATATTTATTATTTTGTCAGCACTTTAAAATGAAATGATTCAATTTTTTAGACAGTTCAAATTTCTCTGGGAATTGTTAGGACAGCAAAATAATTGCATTGCCAATTTATTCAGTATTCAGGGCTTTACAAAAAAAAAAAAAATAGAAAGAAAAAAAATAGAAGGAAAAAAAAATTTTTTTTTTCGTTTGAAACATGGGAGCTTATAGAATTAGAGTACTGTGAACACTGAAATTGAATAACAGTTCTCTAATTTAAATTCCCAATACATTACTTGCTAAAATATTCTTGAAATTTATTTTAAACCTTTTCAAACTTATAAAGAGTATTTTATTTATTTATTTATTTATTTTTGTAAAAAAGGAAAAAAGAATGGCTTTAAATTATTTTGCAGTTGTTTAAAACTTTTTCGTATGGGTGACTATCATTGCTTCAGGTTTACTTTCATTTTTTTTAGCCATACGTTTTTGCTCAGTTTTTTACTAGGGAATATAAATTTCATAAAAAAATGAACGCATTTAAGTTACATTGCATTTGAATATATACTGTAACTTTAATCGAAATATGTTTAAATTGTATAAGGCTGTTATTTTAAGGCATGGTATAAGCTACACATGCACACATGAGGTAAACAATTTTAATTCAGTAGTTTGACAAGAGTTAGTTAAATTATATGCGGTCATACAAATATAATAGAGATGTACTGTAACTTACAACGTAATATTGGCAAAGCCATCTCTTTCTCCTATTGAAAAATAGTTTTAATAATTAGAAAGATAATAGTTTCGATAGTAATAGTGATGGCTGAATATTCGAATAAAAAACATAAATGGAGGTCAAATGAATACAACAGTACTCCATTTTGCTTCCGAGCAATTCATATATCGATTTGAAATTTGAAAAGCGTCAGTCGATTACTCCTTTTTGTGCACTTTGCAGTGATTGATGAAACAATATTTTTTTCTTCCTAAAAGAATCGATGAGTTCCTCTACAGAAAATTTCACGCAGTGTATTTTTATCGCTTTCTCTCGGTGTTAATGTTTTTTTCTCCCCCTATCAATTTTTTTTTAATTTTTCCCAAGTCAATTCAGCGCTCGATTTACTTGTGTTATAATTCACATTAATTTCGTTGTATTATTAGCATTAGTTAATATGTCTACAAAATAATTAAATTAATAAAAGGTAACCATAGCAATAGCGCGATCGAAATGTATGCAATTTTAATTTATTTTAAGTAAGTTAATTAAAACACATTGAGATAGATTTCATTTATTTTCTCTTGGAAATATTTATAGAGTACACTGTACTGATTAATTTGAGTTTAAAAGTGGTAGCGGAGTTGTTGTACACGTAATTACCATCGCCGAGTACAGTCATGCATTATAAGTGGCAGCGTCAAACGGCTATAAACTCACTATTGCACTGTTTAATTTGAAACTTTTGTGAATTAGTGTACAGTGTTTAAAATAATTGGGAAAATTATCTCTTAATTATAGGAAGACGAATTTTAAATATTAAGTAACCGCGCACTTGTTTTATTACCCGGAAAATAAGTGTATTAAAATAGGTTATAAATATTTCGTAATTATTGACTTTAGTTAAAATAATTTATTGCATATTTTTTACAACAGCGTATCAAATTACTATTATAATATTGAAAAATGGCATTTATATTCTGAAGTTTAATTGATTTATTTCAATATTAGGAGGAAAGAAGGGTTAAACGAAATGGCTGTGAAACCGATAACGCAATTTCCCGTTAAATTAGGAGATGAGGTAATTTTATTTACTTATAAAAATACATGATGATTTTATTAATTAATAATTTCATAAATAATTATTACATAATTTCATAAATAATTATTACATAATTTCATAAATAATTGTTACATAATTTCATAAATAATTATTACATAATTTCATAAATAATTATTACATAATTTCGTAAATAATTATTACATAATTAAAACTATTTTTAACTGCATTTAATATTTGGTCGAATTTTTATTTATGCTTTTTCAAAAATTGATTTTTTTTTATTTTACTCCATATTTACACCTACAAAAAATATAGGCTACAATACTGTATAATGATTTATCTCTCTGTAATAATATAAATTGTTGCTAGACATTTCTAATCCAGTGTCATTGCATAACAATTTCTCTAATATTATAGAATAATTTTTATTTCATATTTTGTATGATATTTTACAAATTAATTAATATTATTTTTTTAGACGGCTGTTGATAAACTTGCCAAATTTAAAAATACGCGAGTAATTTCCTTAAAGAAGGTATTATTGCGCTTGCTTTTTTAATACCGGTACATGTACATCGAAAATATTAAAATAAATCATGTTATTTAGGGACCTCAGGGATTAGGCATAATGATTATGGAAGGCACCCATGCTGAAGCAGGACAGGGCGTGTTTATTTCCGACATGCAACCTGGCAGTTGTGCCGAGTTAGCTGGTTTAGTTGTTGGGGACATGATACTTCGAGTCAACGATGAAGATTTAATTGGAGCCGATTATGAAACGGTGAAAATTTGCTTTTTTAAATGTTATGCAAATATTGTTTAACCTAAAAACATGTACTTAATATTGCTAGGTGGCGGCCACATTAAAGAAAGCTGAGGGAAACATTCGACTTTTAGTTTACGATCCTAATAAACCAGTTGATGAGAAATCGGAACCGGAGAAGGAAGACTCTTTAGGTTCGAATTTTATTTGTCATTTAATTAGAGTTAGTTTGAAATTTGATTTTTTTTAATGGATGTTTTATGATTTAATAATAATATTTTATTTTTTTTTTTTCATTTTTATTTATTTCTGTTTTTTCTTTTTTCTTTTTGCATGTTTATGAAAAATTTGCTATTGGCTTCATAATTACGAAATGTGAGTACATATTTTTTTGTTTTGTTTACATTTATTTTTTTTCTGTAGCGAATTTCGTAAATTTATGTTACGAAATCTCTTTATTTATTTTGTAGTAATATTTGTATAGCGCTAGTTTTTATACGGTTAAGAAATAAGAATTAACCTAGATTTCTATACATTTGCAGGTTTTATGATTAAACCATCAACTTTAATGCATAAACTCGCTTCTCCAAAAATGAATTCCAACGGATGTTCTGTTTTATCAAAATCACCCACATTACCGTTTTCAACTACTCGACTGCCAATCATTAAATCTACTTTAAATCAAAAAACATACGTTGCGACCAAAATTCCTCCTACAGATGAACCTCTTAGCGATCCATCTACTTGCGAAGTGAAACCGGGAGTGGAAACGACGATAGAAATTTCAAAAGAAAAAATGGGTTTGGGTCTCAGTATTGTAGGAGGCTCAGATACATTGTTGGTAAAATGCTTTAAAATACATTTTAATTAAATAAGAGCATTTTTTTTACTGTTAAATAATATTTTAGGGTTCCATCATTATTCATGAAATTTACCCTGATGGTGCTGCCGCCAAAGACGGGCGTTTGAGGCCAGGCGATCAAATATTAGAGGTAACCCTAACACTATTTCGCATTTTAATCTTGCTTATAGAAATATTTAAAAAAATATTTTGATTTTAAGGTAAATCTTGAGAACTTTCGCGGGATAACGCATGATATGGCCATTCAGGGGTTACGCCAAACTCCTTCAAAAGTGAAAATGGTGGTATATCGAGAAGAAGGCCAGACCAACGAAGAGGATATTTACGATGTGTTTGACTTAGAAATTACGAAAAAGCCTGGAAAGGGTCTTGGTTTAAGTATTGTGGGTCGAAAGAACGGGAATGGAGTTTATATCTCTGATGTGGTAAATTATCAACTTATTTGGCCACACATTTTTTTTTTTTTTTTAAAAAAAGGATACTTACCGGTAATTTAAAATAATTTTCCGAAAGGTTAAAGGAGGTGTCGCGGAAGCAGATGGAAGACTGATGCAAGGAGATCAAATTTTAATAGTGAACGGAAGAGATTTAAAAAATTCCACGCAAGAAGAAGCGGCTGCTCTTCTTAAGGTACATTTATTTTGGATGAAATGATTTTTTTCCGCGGAAAATAAATGGTACATGTAATTGTTTTGTCACAGACAACAATGGGGCACATTAACATGAAAATTGGGAGGTTAAAAGCGGTTTCGAGAAAAAGTAGTACAGGTGAATGCAGTCCTAAATCAAACGGGAAAACTGACAGGTAAAAAGAATATACAGTAAAATTAAATTTTAAATTTTATTATACTTTTCTGATGCATTTAATAATTTCTTTTTTCCTGCTTTCTTTTGATAAAAAAAAAGGAAATAAACGGTAATATTATGTTAACTGCTAATGTTAATTGAACAATCAATGTTACTTACTCATTGTTTTAGAATTACGAAGAATTTTAATGTAGGCCTACATTAGTTATGTATCACAGAATGAACTAATTTTTTTTTCATGAAAATTTATAAATTTTGAATTTATGATTTTTAGCAGCTCGTTTTTAAAAAGTCAGTTTTAGTTGATAAACTTATATTTATTTCTAGTAACCATTATTTAAACTCAAATACTTGAGTTTTATTGAATGTTCTAATGGAAAGGTAATTAATTTGGCAATTATCTCTATTTGTCAGTTTAACACCTCAGACCAAAATCATTACATTAGAACGTGGCCCTGACGGCTTAGGATTTAGTATTGTTGGTGGTTACGGAAGCCGTCATGGCGACTTGCCAATTTATGTAAAAACCGTGTTTGAAAAAGGTGCCGCAGCCGAAGACGGGCGTTTAAAAAGAGGGGATCAATTGGTTTCGGTTAATGGTGTCAGTTTGGAGGAAATCGCTCATGAAGACGCCGTGACACTGTTGAAAAACGCAAAAGGAGTGGTGACGTTAGTTGTACTTTCATAAAACTCATTTCTTTCTTTTACGAACTATATAATAAAAGCACGGTATCTACATCACTTTTATTTTTTTCTTTGGAATCTTAATAAATTTTTCAATGTAGTATTACATCGAATAGATGCATCAGCTGTTAACGTGTTCACAAAACTTTATCTTTCTCGCGTTATCATGAAAATGAAATTTGTTAATCGCTTGTGCCATCCAAGAATTAAACATAATTAATTTTCAATTGTTAGAGGTGTGCAGGTGTGTTCGTTTCGCTTAATCGTGCGTGACCGTCGTCGGTATTTGGCATTCACTTTACTGCATTGCAGATTGAAAAGTGAAAGTGATCGCTTAGCTTAGGCCTTTAGGGGTTATTGAGCACTATAACAGAGGCTTAGATTACGCAGGGTTTTATTTGTTTGCAAATCCTAAACGTTGCGCGAAATATCGTATTGTATAGCTATCCGTCTTTTTAATGAAAAGAAGCGGAACTCTAAATCTACGCGGAAGTGACTAGCGGAAATTTGTAAAATTTTACAAAATCCGTTCTGCAGATGCTTTTGCAATAATTCTAGAGAAAATAATCTGCAGTGTGGTTTTAGATATTTGTTTCTTTTGCTGTTTTTTTGGCCCAGATTTAGCAACTGGAATTTAGCTGTGTGTTTTTTTTTAAAGAAAATATTATCGATAATATTTAAACTATACGTATTTCTAATATGAGAAACAAAACTTGACGCGGTGCAAATGTGGAGTTTATATCTGTTAATATAAAAATACTGTAGTATAATTAAGGTTTTACGACATATAAGGCCAATTAACAAGCAAAAAAAAAAGTTTAACATTGACAAAAATTCAATTCAATTAAAAATATTTTATATTTGCATTCCATTTAATTGCAATTGTTTTTATTATAAATGAAGCACAAACTCTTTTAAAAAAATTCTTAACAGATTACTAAGAAACTGTTTCATTTTTATCTTTTATACGCTCCATTAAATTTATTAAAGAAAAAATAAAAATGTTATGAAATTAACGTGAATTATCGGAGGCTGTTTTGAGAACTTTTATTTTATTTTATTTTTTTTTACCCTTTTCACTAAACTTAGACGTTTAAAAAAAATTGCTTAAAATTATATAGTAGGCCTACAATTGTATTAAGGTTTACCCTTCCATGAATCTTACTGTATGTTGTATTTATTATTATAAAATTATCGTATTGAATGACGCGAGTGCATAAAAAAATCTTGCTTGTGCGTGCAATACGATATGCGTACACAGAAACTAAGCAATTATAATTGTTTATATAATAAATTTATAAAAAGAGAGGTGAACGACTTAAAACAATGTGACTTACATGCAGCTAGATTTTGTTT
Source organism: Polydesmus complanatus (assembly GCA_034692225.1). Lineage (NCBI taxonomy): Eukaryota > Metazoa > Arthropoda > Diplopoda > Polydesmida > Polydesmidae > Polydesmus > Polydesmus complanatus. The sequence continues at coordinate 10,680 of JAQGAZ010000290.1, read as the reverse complement.
TTTGTTTTCCCTTTTTAACGCCTGAATGTTGTAGGAAGCAAGTACAGTATTATTCCTCTTTAAAAAAATGGTTATAAAAGCATAATACTGTACAATTTATAGATTTATCTTTTTTAAAAAAAAAAAATTCTAGTATTGTTTCATATTTAGTAATCTAATAATTCACTCAATATCCAAAAGCATAACAAAACAAAAATTAAGGGATTAACCAGTTTTATATTTTTAAAAAAATGTTTTTATGTTCCATGTGTGTAGCATCTGGTTGAAATGAACACCGTCAATGAAAGAAGGAAACTTTTTTAAGGTTATTTTAAGCTCAATACAATCCATTTACACTTGAACAAAAGAAAAGTAACTTTAACGCAAAATTTGTTAATTTTTTTTTTTATAAGTTTTAAATTTTTTAGAAGACATTTTGAAGAAGTCTTTTTAAAAAAACTTTTTTTTAATTGTAACTAAAAATATCTTACCGGGAAAGAAACTCTTTTTACAATCTATCTTTTGATGTGCTAATCGACCGTGTGTTGGAACTTTATAAGAATTTGAAAGTTTTAACTTAATACGTGTATAGGCTAGTGACTTAAATTGTTCAACTTTTTAAAATTTTGAGTAGGCTATAAAGTGAAATAGTTAACGACTTTTAAAAAAATGCTGCGTAAAAAAAATAAGATTTTATTGTACAGTATATGGTTTACAAAGCAGCTGCATTAACCTTCACAAAAAAGAAACACCCTATTTTTATTTTGCCCGCTGGGAAGTCAGAACTCTTTTAATAAGTTGTTTATTTTTTTATTCAAAAAAAAAAAAAAAAGAAATAATAATGATAACTATAAAATAGGCCTATTTGATCGAGTTTTATCTTTAAATAAAACTTTTGAATTAAACTCAATATAACAAAAATTTTAATTTAATCTTTATTACGGTATTTATTTTTATCTTTTTTGGGTGAATATTATTATTTTGTTTGCGAATTAAGTATTTTATCAACTGCTAATAATTATTAATTTACAGTGTTCCTTTAAAAGCAATTAATTTTCTGTTAATTGATTTAATTTTTTTAAAAAATTTAATCGGTTTTTCCCCCCTTCTGACTTTGCTTTGCGTAATTTGCATTTTGCCGCAGCTGTAATCGATTATGCATTTGACTCGAGGGAGACAAGAAAAAGAAGAAAAAAATAATCCGCAGCTCGTTCTATATATTATTATGACTACCGTGTATCCATCGGCGCAATGCATGTTTAGGGCACTTTGTGTGTCTGCGAACATGCTCCATATTATAATATTACGTGAGACCCAGTTTGCCTCCAATGAAGATTGGTTGCGACCGATCGATACGACTATGTCCAATCATATCATCAGCCCAGCTACTTGCTGATATTTGCTCTAAAACAGCCTTTCATTTTATTTCAATCTGAAAAGAGGACCAAAAAAAAAAACCAGCCCGCCGTTCATTGCTCTGTTAGAATTAACTTCAGTCGTTCTGTTGTTTTCTCAGCACGTTTTTTTTTTTTTTCCTCAACCCTCAACTTTTCTTCTCTCCATAGGAATTTATTTCGCTTCGAGATTTAATTAGCGTTAATATTCGAGCATTCAAGGTGAACCATAGCAACCGAGCGCAGGTAAAGCACTTCGATTTTACAACCAATGAGTTTGCATTTAAAAAAAAAATTATTTTGTTAAAAAAATAAATGCACAAAATTAAATTTTTTTAATAAACCGTATTTCCGGTATATTTTAGATACTTAATTTTCGAATATAATTGGTTTCAACTCCTTCATTCGTTTATTTATATCGTATGCCAAAAAAAAAAAAAAAACCATATTTATTACTCCGGAACAGTGCTGAATATTGTTCCTGCATTTAAGTTGTTTTTGTTTTTCCTGTTGGTTAGTTGTGGGTGAAAACGAGTGAAGCGTAAGTGTGGTGCTGTATGGAAAAAACATATTGTGTGTGTGTATGTGTGTGTGTGAGAGAGAGAGATCGAGAAAGAGAGGAAGTAGCTTTAGTGACTAAAATTATTTACGCGCATCGTCACTGCGTAGCGTTAATCTCTGGGATATATCTCTAGCATCTCTTTTTTTGTCATTTCAATTTCAGTTGAACCTCAAGTACAGGCGGTGACCGTCAAGTCCATTCGTTCGAGAAGGAAAAAAGAATATTTTCAACAAAAGATGTCGCATGGAACACCTGTTAAAAAGGTTCCTATTCATCTACAGGTAAGAATAATAAATATCTATATTTTTTTGGCAACCATTTCGTAAACATAGTAAAAAAAAAAAAAAAAGAGTAGATAATCATAAACATTTTTATACCGTATTTTTCTATCGCACTATTGCCAATGTACGGCCAAAATAAACCTTAAATAACGGCTTAAAATAAATTTTAGAATTTGGTTTTTTTTTTTAAGGATTACCGGTATAATTATAAAAATAAAATAGAACACCATGGGATGATTAAAAAAATTGTAATTTCGAACGTAATCTTTGTTACGTTATCATACTTTTTTTATATTCAAGAATTTGTTATTTATACTAGAATTCGTGTTCTATAATGACATCTAAAAATAACGTTAATATAATGTTTCTGTTAACCGCAGAGCGCACAAAATCGATTATTGATAAAAGGAGGAAGAATAGTAAACGATGACATGACAATTGACGGAGACATCTACGTGGAAGATGGGATTATAAAGTGAGCATTTACCTCGCGAACGTTTATTTTTCGACTTTACATTTAACATAAATGTCAAACGTAATTTTGCGTGTCTTGAATAATGTGTGTGTCTGCATTGTTTGTATAGGCAATTGGGAAGAGATCTGCATATTCCTGGTGGCACCAAAATAATCGACGCCCGCGGAAAATTAATTTTACCCGGCGGTATCGATGCTCACACTCATTTCCAGATGCCCTCTGCCGGAACTACCACTGCCGATGATTTTTACAGTGGCACCAAAGCGGCTTTGGCAGGAGGAACCACCATGATTAGTGAGTAATTGAAGGCGTACGATCGCGATTGACAGCTTAATTATACGTATCACGTTGATTTGCGATTATACAGTGGATGTTGTAATGACGCAGCCGAACGAAAGTTTGATTGAAATGTATAACAAATGGAGGTCATGGGCTGATCCCAAAGTGTGCTGTGATTATGGACTTCACGTCGGAATATCTACCTTCAATAATAAAGTGCGACAGGAGATGGAGATTTTGAGCAAAGAAAAAGGAGTCAACTCGTTTTTTATATCGATGGCTAATCATGACAATTCCATCGTAAATGATGACGAGCTAATTGCCTTTTTCCAAGCGGCGAAGGATTTTGGTGCTTTGGCTCAAGTTCATGCTGAAAATGGAGAGGCGATTGAATTTGTAAACTTTTTTAAAAAATTTTTACTTTTGCATTTTAAAATTTTTTTATTACCGGCATACTTTATTTACAGTTGACTCAAAAGTTACTTAAGTTGGGGGTGAATGGACCGGAAGGACATGACCAAAGTCGACCAGAAGAAGTATGACGTGTTTAAATGCATAATGCTTTGTGTACAAAATACTTTTAATTTTGATTTTACTGTGCTACAAGCTGGAAACTGAAGCAGTTATCAGAGCAATTACGCTAGCTAATCAGGTCAACAGCCCAGTTTATATTGTACGAGTTAATAGCAAGAAATCAGCTGAGGCAATTGCTGAAAAAAGACGAAACGGTAAAAAGACTTTAATAATGGTTGTAAATTTTAATAATTATTATTTAGTACCCTATCACAAAATAAAAGAATTTTAATTGGTTTTGTGTACGTTATATTACGAGAGGTGAGGCAGACGAAAAGCTTAAAAGTGTGTAGGCCCAATTGAATTTTTAAAGTAATATTTAAGGGTTTTTGCGAACTCACTCTCGTACTTTGAAGTTAGTGTACTGTATCTCTATTTAATGTAAAGGCTTATTTGAAATAAGCTTTTAATAAAAAAAAAAAGTTAATAACCTTTAAAACAAAAGTTAATAAAAGTAATTAGGGCCTATTAAATTTTTTTTTTTTTTACAATTTATTTTTATTTGATTTGAAATTTTAGGTTGGCTTTATTGGTTTTTGTTGACATTTACTTTGTGTATGTAAATAGAAAATTATTTTTGTTTGTTTTAGGAGTTATTTGTTTTGGTGAAGTTCTCGCAGCTGCTGTTGGAACCGATGGCACTCACCAATACAACAAATGCTGGCGCCACGCCGCAGGACACGTCACCGCTCCCCCACTTAGACCTGACCCTTACACTTCCGTACATTTAATGGATATGTTAGGAAGGTGAAATTCATACATTGACAAGAGTTTTTTTTTTTAATAAAAAAAAATTTACGAGTATGTTTATTATTATGCAAATAGTGGGAACTTGCACGTAGCAGTTAGTGACGATTGCACTTTTAAATCTGACCAAAAAGCAATTGGAAAAGATGATTTTTCCAAAATTCCTCACGGTGTAAATGGAGTTGAAGATCGCATGTCAGTAATTTGGGAGAGAGGAGTGGTACGTATTGAGAAAGTAACGATTTGAAGAGAGAAAAAAAAATTCATATTGGAAAATTGTTAATAGGAAACTGGACAATTGGATATTTGCCAGTTTGTTGCGGTGACTAGCACTAACGCGGCCAAAATTTTTAATTTGTATCCGAAAAAAGTAAATATTTATATATTTGTTAAAATCGAAAAAAGAAAAAAAAAATTAAAACTTTTTTGTACTAGGGACGTATCGCTATTGGATCGGATGCTGATATCTTAATTTGGGATTCAAAAAAAATGCGAACTATTAGCGCTAAAACTCATAAGCAAGCGGTTGATTTTAATATTTTTGAAGGGATGGTTTGCCGTGGAGTTCCCGAATTTGTCATTACAAGTGGACGCGTGATAGTCGAGGATGAACAACTCCACGTTACTCAAGGATCTGGTCGTTACATTTCTATGCCTACGTTTGCTCCTCATGTGTACATGAAAATCCAGCAGAGAGACCACGTAACAACTTTGATTTCAAATCCCCAAAAAAATATAGCCTATATATTTTTAATAAAAATAATTTTTAACAATTCTTGCAGTCAAGAGGAGCTAGAAAAGTGGATCGAGATTCGACTGCTGGAGAAGTTGAAGACCAATTTATTCGTCAGGCTCTTCCTCCGAACTCAGTTTGTTTCGCTTCTCCCCGCTCGCCACACGACTCCATCTCTCCGGTCGTTAGCAATGGCAGTAATGGTAGTAGCTACGGACGGCGTAATATAATCGCCAATGAAAATCCCGCAATGGCCGCTAATGTAAAAGGCAACGAAAACTTCTATTCTAGACCTTTAACTAAAGGCGGAGCTCGTAATATGCAAGATTCAACTTTTAGTTTATCAGGTAATAAATTTATTATACAGATTTTTCGAAAAAATGTTAATTAAATTGCTTTAAAATATTATAGGCGCGCAAATTGATGATGATAAAGGTGTTCGAGCTACAATTAAGGTTCACAATCCTCCGGGTGGACGATCAACAGGATTATGGTAATTTTTTTCCCGCCAACTATAATAATTGTTTAATGCGGCTTATAAAATATTTAAAAATTCGGTATTGTCTTTTTTTATTTTTATATATTTATTTGCTGAGCAATCCAAAAATGTTTTTAAAGAAAAAAATGGCCCAAAAAGTATTGAATTTATTACTGAAATTTTTGCAATTATAACAAGAGCTCAATTATGGCATTATAATTGGTACACAACTCAACACTGCAAATTTATTGAAAGTTTTTAGTTTTAGCATTTGCTTTTAGTCGAATATTTATATAAATAACAATAATTATTATCATAAAAAGTAAAATTGCATAGTACAGGTAATTTTTTTTTTTTGTTTTGGCATTCTTTTTTATTTATTTTTTTAACAATGGAACGGCTATTGTCTATTTAACTTCCACGTCAAGCATATTCTATACTGTAATGCAAAATATAAAATTTTGAAAAACATTTTTAAATTTCCTGTTAAATAATATTAAGCCTGAAACATTTATAAACAATTTTTTTATATTGCTCATCAAAATCGGGCATTCTATTCCTTATTCTAATTTGGTTATGTATAACAAATTACTGTATTCCTAAACTTAATATTGTATAGATTTTTTTTTTATTTCATGTTTTAATAAATTTATTATTTTCATAGTAATTTTATACTGTAAGCAAAAATAAGCCAATACAGTATTGTATTACACAAATATAGATATTAGCTCTTTTGTTAATAGATGATTTTGTGATTTGTGTTTCCAAACAATTGTAATAATATCAGATAATATTCAATTATCATAGTGCAGTAAATAATAATAATTATTGTTTACGTTTTTGTATTATTATAATTATTCGTAAAAAAAATGCGTTGACGATGACCTCACTTCATAGCCGAGTGGTTTGTTGAGAGGGATTAGATTTATATGACATCTTCCCCCAATTTCTATAGTAACGAAGGAAGGTGAATCATGATGATCGATCTTTCTCTTTAGCATCCTTCTGCCTGTTCAGTGTCGCGCATCATCAGCTTCCCTTCGATGACATCATTTTTATGTGAGTGTTTTTATGGTATCACAATTTTTATTGCTATACAAATGCGGTTTAAAAAAAAATGCTGCAGATGGTCTTTTTGAAGAGCGATGCATTTGAAAGATGTAAATAATTTTATGAAATAAAATAAAATGTGCATTATTGGGCTTACCAATGTAAAAGGAAAACTTTTGCACGTGGAGAAGAAATACTGAATATTTGCCAACCGAAATAAATTATTGCTGAAGACACTGAAGGGGATGTCAACGGGTGATTCATTTAACTCAATGCACGTGTTAGTCATTTAAAACCATCAGCTAAGTTCAGAAAACCCATTATTTAAATCATTGCAGTATTAATGATTTTTGTAGTTCCTGAATTATTAATTATTTACATAAAAAAAAATGCAAGAAAAATAAATTGCAAATAAGAGTATTCAACTTATTTTTATTAGATTAAATTGAAGAAAACTTTAACTCTTAATTAACAATTTTTTTTTCCGGCAAATTATTTTTTTATAAATTAAAGCAATAGTTACTTCAAAGAAATATTATAAGTTTTTTTTTTTTTTTTGTAATTAGATGTTTTTAACAATACAGTGTTGTACATGTATAACGATATGAAAGGGCGGATGCATAATTTCCATATTGTGTGTGGTATGGGTGTAGAATTGGTGCGAAGTGATGCATAAAATTCAGACAAAGGACATCTCATTAAAATAATAGGGGAGAATGAAATTTAGGCCCTGCACCCAGCACAATGCCTCTTTTTTTCCGAGTCAGTCTATGAAGGAGCCAATGTTGAAAACCCTAATGGATCACGCATGCGCTTTTGGTCAAGTGCACCGTCTCGTCAGTCTGTTCTGTAGAGAGAAAGTCTGTCGATGCGTCTCAAAACGGAAAATGTCGTTTACTGACCTTACTCTTTACATCCACATTTAGAATTGGATAGAAAGAAAGGAAAATAAAAAAAAAAAAGGAAACAGCAGGAAAGAATACATTTGACGTTTATTTTCTTGAAGAGCGAGCAAAACAACACTGCAATCTCGTTTTTAATAAACAGATTTTGTTTTAAAACCAGCATCTGCTTAACATTAAAGTCCATTAATCGCATTTTTCATTGCCAATAGTCTCCTATCGATACTATACTAATCAAAAATAACAGTGATCTTCAAAACGAGTGAGTAATTAATTTTTTTTTAAACCGTATGTAGGCTAAATATTAAATTTTAAATAATTTTCTTACAAAATGAAATAATTTTGATAAATAATTGATAAACAAGTTGTCTGTTACGATTTTCGCAATACTGTAATTATTTAATAATGCAAAATTATAATTATTTTTGGCTAAATTACGGTTAGATTTTTTTCAGAGAAAAGTAGCCTACCCCTTCCTATTCCAATAACGTATTCATTTGAAATAAATTTGAGTTAGCATGTAATAGCTTCCGTTCCTGGAATTTTTACTAACTCCCTCCCCCTCCCCCCCCTCGATTCAACTTAAATACATCTGACTCAATTTTTTCGTTGTTTTATAGGGAGATATCTGGGAGAGAGGGGTAATTATTAAAAAAAAAATATAATAATAAGCAGCGAACTTGTGAGACGCGAAACATTTTTAGGAAAATTAGCAAAATAATAATTTAGCCTTTTCTTATTCAGTACTGTAATCAGTTGTGAGGCTCACTACGATTGTCCCTTCCGGGCTGTTTCTTCCTTTTCATAGCCTCTTTTATTGGGTCTGATTGAATGATTAAATAATTAATAGCTCATTTTGTAATACAAATTAATAATAATTGAGAATAATTACTGCATTATAGAAATTAAAATAAAGTTATTTCTATATAATAATTAGGCCTATGCTGTAAGTAATAGCCTTGATATTAGTCTGGGCAATTTAATATTCTGGAAGCTAATTTGTGTCAATCAAGAGACTAAAGCGGTACCGGTATTTTTTTTATTTTTTTAAAATTATTGTTAGTTAATTATTAACCGTGGTTTAGATTTAGATAGCAAATATATTGCGCATTAAGATAATGCCACATTAACTTCCAATTCGGTCGATATAAAGCTACTACTGTATATAAATTGTCTGCATAATATTTTATAAAAGTTGGCGCTACTACTATGTTATTTTACGAAGCGAACGTAATGATTGTACGATTCAATCGTCAATGTTAAACGACGTAAAAATGTCTAGAAATTACTTTGCACGCAATAGGATGTTCGTATAAATGAAAGAAAAAAAAAATCATTAAAACTCCTCCTACATTATATCGCAATGCTGCAAAAATTATTGTAGCAAAAATGAATAATAACTAAGGCTTAAATACATGTATATACATTTAAACCCTTGATTAAATCATATTTATTTCAATTACAGTTGTTGAAAATGTCATCTCCAATTGAAAGTCCACCAGAAAAAGCGTCGGCAACCGTCCACTACACGCCATTAGGAACCGAATCTCCAAAACATTGCAATTCTCCGAAAAAAAGTTTTGTTAAAAGTTCCATGTTTGGGTTCATTCCCGACGCTTTTGCCGGAAAATCGTTGGATTTTGGTTTAGGAAGTGGTTCCAATACTCCGACGTCATCGCGCACTAGAAGAAATTCTGAAGAATCGAATAAAAGTAACTCCACAGCTTCGAAAGATGCCAAAATGGAAATAAATAATTTAGCAACTCATTTAAAAAATGCGGTAAACGGTCATTCTTCGGAAAAGCCTCTGGCTAATGGCACAGCAACCGATGCTCCCGAAACTAAACCGGTGGGATCTCCTACTCAATCGATTTCCGATGTCGAATCCGTATTGCAAATGGAAAGTGTAAACATTCTGTCCGCTAGTCCAATTTTTACAGTAAGTATTAATTTGATATTATTTATTGTTAAAAAAAAAAATATAGGTTATTAGTAGTGAGGTAGACTATGGCACCAGCCAATAGGAGAGCAGGGATTATGTCACGTGATGTGAATTGACCAATGAGAGAGCTGGAAAAGCAAAGGGCCAAAAGTGGGAGGGGCTTATTCAAAATGGCGCTCCTTGACGCTAATGTAAAAGTGAAAAGGGGCGTTGCTATGACGTCACGAGGTGTGTTTTGATTGGCTGCGGGGTTTTGGCGGGAGATTTGAGTGTGTGTTTGCGGTGTGTAGCGGTAGATGGCGTTGTCGGCGGTGGCGCCCAATGACGTCACAAAGGACTACAAATGAAAAACAATGCAAATAAGTTAAAAGACTTTTTTTTTTAAAAAAAACTACAAATTATTATACTACATTAAATATTCTGGAATACATACATTTATTACATTACAAGGCATTCATTATGGCTCACATCCAGTTCATACAATTCTTCCCAGTCGACGTCATCATCGAAGCTGTTATAGCCAAAGTAGTTTTCAAATCTCTCAAATAATGAATAATTGTTGAGTGGATTATTCAAATAATAAAGATCACGCATTACATCTTTTTTCATTTTTTCGGCTATGACGTCAGCAGTAGTAGAAGGAAAAGGTTTTATTACGTACATAGGTGGTATAGTCACAATGTTATTTTTTATCCAAGTTATTTTTAAATTTCTTCTGTTTGGGGGGTAGTTTGTATTGCGCCATTCAAATGTATTATTGAACTTTGTAACTTCTTTTAAATTGCTGATTATGCTCCACCATTCTTGCCAAATAAATGTAAACTTTTGAGTTTTATCATTGCATTTTTTAGATTTACCTTGGCCTTGATATCCAAAATGCACAATGTTTGATGGCGCGATGCTTATGCAGAATTTATCAATATTTTGTCTTTTAAAATGTCTTTTAATTTCATCCCGCATATAAAATAGCATCATCCATTCCTTATACTGCAAAAATATTTCATCATTATTATTCTCATCGTTATAGTTTACGAGGATACAATTATGTTCACATGTCATTTTAAACTTTCCAATTCTCAAGTAAACGATGCAGGTTTTTAAATCCTTATACAGGGTCAACCCGCTGAAAATGGGCCATGATAATGAGTCAAATAGTATTGACGCGTACGATTTAAATAAACGCTGATGTTTCACTATATTAAAAAGATTGCAATCTACATTATCACACTCTGGTTTTTGGCATGATGGCGGGAATGGATGAACAGGTTGCATTTTTAATAACACG
>JAQGAZ010000289.1:0-74286 GCA_034692225.1 Polydesmus complanatus | reverse complement strand
TGTCAAATTTGAAAAAAAAAATTCCCATCCCCGAAGAGGGCAGCACAACTCTTATTTTATGGATACGCCTCGTACATGTACTGTACATTGAAATACAGTAGATCAAAGTTTTTTAAACGAGATTAAAATGTAATCTTCCTTTTAAAACAAAATCGAAAATTTTAACTTATGAGCCAAAAGGTAGTTAGTTCATATGTGCATTAGTTGGCGTTGGTTCTGGGATTGTGACCTGTCCTTTTTATAATCGCTTTTTAATGGAATTTACAGGAATTGAAAGCACTTCAAGGAATTGCGATTTACGATAAATGCGGTTGAAATTAATAGAGATTGGAGGGGCAACTAAATATTAGACTTGAAATCTCTTGTAAAGTAATGAATTGCAGACGTGTTTTGGGGATCATTTAAATTTGGAACATTTACGCGGAGTACGATACTTAAACATAAGTTTTAATTTGAATCAATTTATTATTGCTATGTAAAGAGCACAAGACATCGTCTGCATTACAGGTGTATCGTAATAATTACAATTCAATTTCATATGAAAAGTTCGAAGGCTCCAGCTGCTCTTATATTGGAATTCTTTGGATATTGCTTTTGCTATCAATTAATTTTCCAAAGTAACGGTAGTTGCATTCAGCAATTTAAGGATAATTGAAAAAGCTGACCTTTTTTGCTTTTTTCGCGGACAGAGTTTTACATTTATTTAATATAATTAGTCGCTCTTAGAGCAGAAGTGGGGTCACATAATAAAAAAGGGGGGGTTCTACAAATTAGGGGGCAACAGCAAAACTTGGGTTAAACTTGAATGTCACTTGAGCTTGCAACTCAGCTTGGATCACTTGCCTTGGATCTAGTAACCTTAGCCTAAACGAATAGAACAATTCTCAAATTTTTTATGGAGTGAGATTTAACTACAGTAGTTTTAAAATAGCCATTTAGTCAGGAATGAAGAGTTGATTAATATAATTAAAATAAATAATTATGCAAGGCAAAAACTAAAAGATCAGTGAAAACAATAATTTCTCTGGTAAGCGTTCAAGAGGTGATCGGGTGTGAAATAAATTTAATTTTTTTTTCCGCTCACAAAATGCAAAAGTTTTAGCTAATGACAATCTTTTGCTATACGAGTAACGATATTAATAATTACTGAATGTTCTTAGAATATTTAATTTTATACTTCGTTCCTTTCAAATTTTTATGAGGTTGTAACTCTTAATTTTATTGCACTTTCGTTATCTAAAATGTGTTTGCTAATTATTTTTACGAATTATTTATTATTATAGTAAATGTAATTGCTTTCGAAATGTCACAAACTATTATTATTTATTTAAACGCACTTATGGACTACCGGTTGCCATTTCAGTTAGTGAATATTTCTTTTATTGTTCACTTTATAAATTAATTATTTCGAGCATAGAGGTGTTCTAAGAAGCTTTATGAAATAGTTACAGGTCTGTTAGAGTTTGTTTGTGATATAATATTCCAATCTTGATTAACTTGCCAACATATTTATTTTTCATTACGGTATTTACTTAATTTTTTATTTGTGGCAGAATTATACTCGTAGCACGCCGACTAATATTAATGATGAGTTGAAATTATTGGGAAAGTGCTCTATCGACAATTTTTTATTATTATTATTATTGTGGTTGTCTTGGGGAGATTAAATACTTTTTTTCTTCTTTCATATTTCAATATTTTATATTCAGCCTTTGTTCGTGGTTATTGATTAATCGATTTGGCACGCTCAGTAATCAATCAAAAGCAATATTCTGAAAAGTAGCTTAGCATCAAAATCGGTGACATCATTTTTGTGAAAAGATGAACGATAGATTAAGAAATTAAAATTTTAAAGTTTGCATCGCGGTTTCGTTTGAAACTTGCTACTCTTTAATTTCTTTGACGGTTAAATTGAGTTTAAAAGGGTTGAATTGAATGAAACGCTATGGTACGCCATCGTGCGGGATGTACAGATTGAATGAAAGTAGTGTAATGTAATTCGGATGTTGAGTGAATCGAAGCGGAAACGAAATGTTCGGAGACGCAAAGTTTGTGTCATTTACTTAACTTCTTTCTAGTCTACTGTATAATCATCGGAGATTTTCTTTGAAACAAAAATTGAGCTGATTTCACAATATGTTACGGTATAAATATTATTAACGAAAGTAAATGCAAATTATTTGTACCACAAAATAATATAAAAAATAGGATGCGTTTATTTATTTTTCAAAGTGTTACCTACACAGCGGAAATTTTAAATTAAATTAAACGTGTTAAAAAGCATTACTATTCAGAAAAGGCAATAGAACGAAAATAAATATAAAATAAAATTAAGTCAATGCCGTAAGTCAGAAGATCGCAATCATGGATTTATGAAAGTATTTTCTGTAGATTTTATACGTGAAATATTTATAATAAGACGTAAAATGGTAGGAAATAAGATATTTTTAGAAGAATATCGAGTTTCAAAAGTTATTTAAAAAACAGCTTGTATTGTAGATTGAAATGTCAAATTTATACTGTAGTTAAATTTTATTTATTTTGAAAATGTTCGTTTTAATATTTTGGAAGTTTGAAATATAGTGAATAAGATAACGTAAACTAAGTTGACAAGTGATATTTATGTTATTAGAATATCGTTTAAATTCGAACACTATTGAAGCTTGAAAATTGAAAAGTGTCAATACGATAAAAGCTTCAACTTGAAAATAACGAGAGAAAATTTTTGGCATTTTGAAATGTCATAATTTTCACAATTGAATCGATTTTGTACATTTCACTACAAAAATGTATTTTAATGTGAAAAAAAAAAAAAAGAAGAATTTATAGAAATTTTTTAAATCGTTTTTATATAGCTTGTGTTTGAAAAAAATTGTTTCCGTTTTCATTGCATTTACTTTAGTTATTGTTTATTTAGGGAATATTCGAAAGAAAGTTTTCATTGTTATTTATTTACTTCGATTTTACTTGACACGAACAGTTGTAACCTGCTGGAAATTGATGAGATCGGAGTGATGAATAAAATTCGAAGCGCGGTAAATGGGCATTACGTAACGGCAAAGCCATTTATATAACTGGCTGAGCTACGGGTATACTGTATTAAAAGAGACCACGTACACGCTTTGACCTAAGCTTCAACGTTGGTTATTTATTGTGGGATAAAATGGGGGGAAAAAATCAGCGGAAATTGTGTGAACGGCTAAAAATGACTGCGTTTTACCTCTACCACCTATTTCTGAGTCGAACTGACCGCTTTCAAAAGAGAAATCGTAGCCTATTATTGTTGGCTTTAAATTTTCTGTATTTTCACACTATCACGTGGTTATAGCAAGCCTAACTTGAATTTGGGTCACTTTTCACACTAGAATATATACCTTGGTATACACCGGTAATTGCAGTTGCTACCATAGTTGCACTATTGGAGAAATGACCAATTACCGGACGCGCATCTGGCAACTAATGGCGACAGTTGCGTATAAAGAAAAATGCTATTTCAGACGGCGAGTTATTTGATTCGATCTTTTTCCTATCTGGTATACATTACGGCGCACTCATTTTATTTATTTTTTTGCTTATTTTATTTATTTATTTTTTTTTTGCAAAAGCGGATACGCGTCTACTGCTAAAAAAAATATAAAAAAAAAAAAAGGTTTTCCCTGATAAAGCTAGTCTTTCATTTACATTCTTATCGCACATAATTGCCCGGTCTTTATTTTTACTGATTAACTCTTAACGACGCGCACTTTCTGTTTGAAGACTCGACAAGGAAGTCAAGCACTGGTACCGGTGTTTTTGTTTCTGTTCTTTTTTCATAGAACTTTGGAAATTTTAAACTGTGCCTGAATTTTCAAGTTTTTTATAATGATGAGAATTCAGTTTCGCATAATAATGGTACTTTTACAATACCGCACTTTGATGAATATTTTTTTTTAACCAAGCGTACATTAATTTTTTGGTTTAAAGGAAAAAGTTGTTTTCATATTTTGGTTTATTAACAAATTTTGTTTTCAGTTTATAATAATTTCGTAAAAAACATTTACTTACTACGGAGTAGAAAAGTTTTAATAAAAATACAGTATCGCTTTTGATAATATTAAAAACAAAAATGCTTAAAACAAAATTCCGGAAGGCTACAGTACTGGTACTAGTAAATACCGGAGTGTTGTTCATGAATGTTTTGAGCAATTTAGCGCAATTTTGTTTTTGGTTTTAAAAAAGTATGTGCAATTGATCAAATTGAAGCAATGCGCAGGGAATTAGAAGATAATATAAGTTTGGTACCGGTATTTGAAAAGTTTGATGCAATCTGTTAAAGATTTTTAGAATTTAGTGAAAATTCAAATTCGTGGTTTTATATTAAAAATCTGTCAAGTAAAGACATTTCTTATTATATTTGTAATCGACACTATCTCTAAAAGAAGATAGTCGTCTTTTTCAAAATAAAGTTATTAATGATTTTCTATTGGAAATTTTCTCGTGAGTTCTATCAATATCATTTTGCTCGTGTTTTTATAAAATGCAAACGAATTTATCAGCTGACAGTGTATTTAACTGTGATAGTCGCGTGACATTTCAAGATGCACCAAACAATTTATACTTGACTACTTTTACTTCTGTAGAATATACTGCAGCTAGCGATGCATCTGTCTACACGTCTTGTTAGCATTGCGTTAACTATCTATCGACTTGAAACTTATCGATGTTTACCCTTGCACTCCTTTTTCTACATTTATAATTTACTGGAGATGTTCTTCTCTTTACTTATGGGAAATTGAACATTTGGTTAAATGTTTTTGTAATTCTTTTCAAAGTACAAACGTCGCAGCTATTTAGTAGGAAAATATAATCGAATTAGTTTTTACGAAACAGCGAACGCAATCAAAACGGTATCTTCCGTTGGTGCACTATACATTTCTATTTAATTAAATTTTTCGAGCTTTTATATTGCATTTAAATATGATACTTAAAAGGGGTTTTCAAATTTGGTTATCTAATTTGTAACCATTTATTTTGTTAAATTTTGTGTGTTTATTTTTTTGGGTTTATTTATTTTATTTCTTTCGTTTACTGTTTTGGTTGTGATAAAATTATTGTACAGCACTTTGCTATTTATGAAAGTATTTTTGTTTTGTTATTTTTGTATGACTTTTGGAGTTTTGCCGTTGGAAGTTTTTGCCAGTTGTTTTTTTAAATTTCAGAAGATCGATTTATCTGAGATTTATATTTTTTATTTTCATTTGCAAGTAAACTGTTTTCGTAAAAAAAAAAAATGCGTTGACCACGTTTATATTCCAAATGGGGTTCGTAGGCTTGTTTTGCTTGGAAAAGATATAAACTATCCAAGAGCCATAAAAAACGGGAGAAAGCTTCAAAGCAAGCATTCTTTATTGCTTAGCTTGCCGCGATTTCTTTTTCTTTTCTCGAGCTTTCGCCTAAAAAATGAATAATGTCCGTGTCATTTGTGTTTCAATATATTTATGAGGTGTTTATCAATATAGATGAAACGCGCATCTGGAGATTTAAAATTATACGACGATAGCGTGGTTTTTAGATTTAGCCTACTCATCATTAATATATTTGATATTGCATTAATACTGTAGTTACATTTCTTTGAAATAGGCGTAAACTATTTAAACATTGAGCTCCTTTTTTATGAAATTTATTTTATATACCGGTACCGGTAGTATTTTTTGGTTGTAAGTTTTTAACGAAGTATTTTGAAAAGCGCTCGTGGATCTGCGCAAAAGTTATTAAGCGTTAGTTTTTATCGAGGAAATGTAACCTTTTGTATTGCTACTAAAACTTTAAAAATGATCAGTAAGTCGCTAAATTGACGAGCTACAGATGTAGAAATCCGGCAGTCACGTTTGAGTGTCAGTGTCGAAATATCCACACTTTCTTAGAAAATGATTTAGCGTCTTATTTTGAATTTATGATATTGCACAGCACACGCCAATCTATTAGTTGGATTGCTTAACATCTGTTTTTCTCCTCACGGTCTTGTTGTTTTCAACCACTGAGTTGTTTACTTTTTATTTATATTTTGGCGAATTGTTTTGTTTGGATTTATATTGAAATCGTGTCCCCTAGGAAGAAAAGTCGCGTGAGTTGAATACGACACTCAAAACGTATTATTGTGATTCTCGAGTTAAAAAAGAAAGATATTAATGAGAACGTCAGACGATAGCATTTTGACGTAGTTATACGTCACGCTGGTCATTAAAGATACGCACTTACAATTGCACGTACGGAACAAAATAGATTCGTCACCAAAACAAACAACACCCTCGAAACATGATTTTTATCACGCTCAGGAGAAACAATACATGTACTTTCAACGTGTAAATTTCACTCGCCTTAAATGTTGTTTTTCTGACTGAAAAGGAAATTTTAGAATATTTTTACGGATTACCATTTTTTTAATAGACAGTTTTTCAACTTTGTCAGCCAAACTCTTAAAAGTACACCCACCCACTTGTTATATTACTTATTAGGCATATAATTTCATGTCGACGTTTAGAACGTTTAAAATTAATATGATGAGACTTTCAAGCATTTTTTGCGCGGTAAAGGAAAGCCTGTATGACGAAGATCAGGGAATGTTTATTTAATATTTTGGGTTGGTTTGAACATTCTTTTCACAACATAATGAATACGGCAGCAAAATAAAATCAATAAAATGTTTAAAATACCAGTTTTGAAGGAATCATAATATTATTCGAGAAATATCTTTTGAAACTTTGTTTTCAAAAGTTTGGTTGAACTAATAATTATTGATTTTATTTTCTTATAAAGGAAGAAAACGTTTGTGCTACCGTAGGGGTTTTGCTTAGATTGTACGGTAGTTGTTTGAAATGGAAAACTATACAATTTTTACCGGAGCTATTGATAGATTTGATACATTTTGTTATACAGTAAGACCGGTACCCTATTGAGAATTAAAATCCGTGTACCATTTGATTTTCGATTACAGGTAAATGCTTTTTCCAAAAATGGTTTTTTTTTAAGTACGGTACGAGTAATATATATATATTTTTCGAATATAATAATTGTTTAGATATTATTTTGCTTCAATTTGAAATTTTGTGGAGTTATGTTTTCTTAATTTAGTGCTATTGTAGAGTGTCAAGGTTTTTTTGATGTGATCAAAGAGCAATTCTGATTTTGAAGGTTTTTAAGATTGCGTTTGCATTTGATTTAACGTCATTCGTATCCGGTCTACTACTGTGTGCATGTCTTTTTATCATTTGGTTTAAATGAACGGGCGCATGAATGCTTCATTTACCGCGATTTTTAATTTTTATCGAGAATTTTGCGTTTTATGGATTGATCGTGATTCAAGATTATTCGGTTAGTTGAAATTTAACTTCTAAACATATTTTAAGTTTTGGAATTCAATATTATTATTGTTTTTGATTTTTTTTTTTTTTCAGTTTATCATTTTTTTGGTAACTTCAATTTTTAAAAAAATATTATTGCCGGTATTATTTTATTTTTTAATATAGAAAATATTTCAATAAAATAACAAAAAAATGAGGTCAATATTTCCTTAAATAACATTTTTAAAAATACAAACGTAGCATTGAATAACCGTATCATTTTTAAAAATGCAAACGTAGCATTGAATATACACTGTACTGTACATAAAAAATGCTTAAATTTGACAGTTTGTTCTGGGTAGTCGTAGATTTGAAACGATCTAAGATTTAAGATGGACACAGATGACGATGATTGGAAGTGTGGAGCTGAAAGTGCGATCAAATGGTGGGATTTTGGTCTTTCTCCTTGGCTATTAGGAATTACATTCACGTTTCTCGAATTTGTTCTATCTCACAGTTTTTACTTGTATGTTTGGGCTTCAAATTGATCATCACATTGTATAAGTGGATGAAGATTACGATATTCCCTCACACTGCCCAAATGAAAAATTTCATTTTTTTTTCTTTTTCTTTTTCTAAAGCTTCTTTTTTGAAAGAATTGTTAAATTCAAGGGGACGTAAATCGATAGAAGACTGCTGTTTCTTGCTCGAGGATGATAAAACCTTGATACATGGTAGCCGTGTGCTCTCTCCTTACAAAAATCACGTTATAAGGTTTTTTTTTGCACAATATTTCTCCTTAATATTTAATATCCGGTGACGTGTAGTTATGCTTCCGTTTCCTGTTTTGTATCTTTTTTGGACGGGATAGAGATATAGGGAGACAATCATAGTAAAAACCGTTTAGAGAGTATTTGCGGTTATTTTTTCGACGATGAAATACTGTTTCGGTGGCTAAAGAGGGGGAAGAATTCAAAAAGTATTATTGTCCAGGGTGAATGACGCCACAATAACAACGAAAAATACAATGTCACGCTTCGAGCTTTTTCTGTATTATATATAAAATAATACAGTATATATACGAGTATATATATATTTTTTTTTTTTTGACATTTTTTTAATACAGTACATGTAGGCTACATGTATAGGGTTTTTAAAATATTTGTTGTCTAATTTTGAGATATTAATTTAAGCGCTACCAAAATGATAGAAGTCCAAATAACAAAAGCACGATAACTTTGGAAAAGCTTTAAGATGGCTCTTTGCTAAATACGAGCAAAAGAGGGGGAAATATGTTAGGTGGGCAATCAGGTCAAGCGAATGCACTCGGAGGGGAAAAGGCTTTAAAGGGGCAAAAAGTTAAGCCTGCGGTTATTTTATCAGAGGGTCTGTAAACCACAAGTTTTTAGAAAACATAAAGTGCTTCTCAGAGGAATTGAAAGATTAATTGAGATTAATGGTACCTTAGAGAGAAATCTATTATTTTAACATCATTTAATTAAGTTTTTTTTTTATATTATTATGTACCGGGTGTCCGAAATGTAACTACCGAAATGTAACTACCGAAATGTGCAAAGATAAAAATTTAAAAATAATGCCATTTTACAGAGACGTTTAAAGTTTTTCTATAAAAGGAAATACTGTAGTACAAAAAATGATATTTCTCATAAATAAAATTTTCCATGCTAAAATTTTAAATGGAATTATTTTTTGTTAAAAATATACGGTATAACTTTTTAGTAAATTGTTTTAAAATAATTACATACGTTTTAAAAATATTTATGTTTTAATGCTCTCTTTTATGCTCTAAAAATGAATGCAGTTGGTGCAGTTGAGCGTTTTGAATGAGTTTTATTGAAAGCAAATGAAACGTCCAATTTATAACTAATTTCAAATGGTGCACATATCCAATGTCTGTAACAATGCTTTCTTAGTTGCATTGTTTATCATTGTTATCAGAGGATTATACTGCTGAAATGAGAGTAAAAAGTTACTTTTTGAATTTTTATGTTTTTTTTTTTAACACTTACCGGTATTGAATTAACAAAGGAATTAATTTTCAAATAAAAAAGTTTGAGTTTCTTTGCAAAATGGCACCATTTTTATCTGTGCTAGATTTTTTTAATAGCTAGCGGATGTTGTGTATTTACGTTTCGGACACCCGTTATGATACTGTTTATTTGAGATAATTTTGAACGAATCATTGGTTTTTTTACTAATTGTTACTTGCGAAGGTAATTATTCAGTGATAGAGCGTACATAATAATAATTATATCACAGTGAGCGATAAAAAAAAAATTGAGCATTTTTGATATCATTTAAAAATTATTCTTTAAAACGAATAAATTGTAACAAATATATTTATTTAGATACCGTAGCGAATTATTTTTGTATTATCATAATTAATTCGAAATGAATAATGGACATGAAGGGGAGAATTTTATCTCTGATTTACGACTTTTCAGTGTGAAAGCAGACTTATATTATAAGTTGTAAATATAAATGATTCATGAGATTCTTTTTTCTTTTATTGCTGTACCGGTATATATTTATTTTTATTAAGATATTTTTATAAATTTTTTGAAACTTTATTTTTACAAGTTGTAATAATATCAACCATCAATTTCGTTGATGGAGGGATTTTTTTTTTATATTTTGTGATATTCAACAGAACGACGATGACTATTAAAATGCTTACGAAGAGTCGTTTCATCGTCCTTATTTTTAATAGCGAGTTATGTTTAAAGATAGTAATTGCTCAAGCTCGTGCAA
This sequence comes from Polydesmus complanatus, assembly GCA_034692225.1. NCBI lineage: Eukaryota > Metazoa > Arthropoda > Diplopoda > Polydesmida > Polydesmidae > Polydesmus > Polydesmus complanatus. Next base: position 64,195 of record JAQGAZ010000289.1, on the reverse strand, counting down.
TCTGGTTGACATCAACTGCGGAATGTTGACATGAAAATTTGCTGGAGTTGCTCAAATTACTTAATTGCAATTACGTGTATTTCTAATTAAGATTTCAAATATGACAGTGTGCAGTAAATAAACAGTCTTCCGGAACATGGGGAACGCGAAACGCTTTAATGCTGAGCATCGATTTTTTTTTCTTTTCTCAATATTGCAAAACTTTTTCGCGGCCCTATATTTAACTATTAAAGTTGCAGGCAAATATTCAATGTAAAATAAAGTTTTGTTTTTTTGGAGGACTGTTTGTTTTAGAAAGTTAAATTTAGCCGACGCTAATAGAATTTAGTTTATTGAGTTTACTACGTCTGAACCTATTTAATGATTTCTAAGCACGTCAACATTTTTTATTTATTTTTTTTTTGAATCTATATTTAATTAAATTTTAAATAATAACGTAGTTGATTATTGAAATATTGGCGTCAGGATAAGACGCTATCTTAAGAGCGGTACCAATACCTAAGAAAATGCTTTCTCTGAATCGAAATCAAATTACACGCAATCAGACGCCTGGATCATATACGAAAAGCTTGAAAATGTGCCGTAACTAGCTTTCCATTGTGTATCGTCTTTATTTCGGCTGTAGTCATGAGTGCCTAGTGATGACGTCAATCTTTCTTCCATAATATATCCGCTTGAATATAAGGAAGCGTCCATCTGACGAGAGTAACTTTGAATTCGAATTGCACTCTTGTACACTACAGAGTATACCGGTACATAAAAATAAAAAGAGTTGATTTGAAAAATAAAGTTATTAAGGTCAGGAAAAAAAAATAAAGAATAGATTTGAAAAATATTTTTACATAACTTTCAAATCTAATTTATTTTGCGAATAATTGAGGCAGACAGAAAAACAAATTTTGAGATAGGCGTTTGGGTGTTATACGGCGCATTAGGCAGAATTTTCTTTGTTGATGTATCTACACAATCATCGAAGATGAAAGGAGAAAATGTTCTCTCGGTAAATTTGAAATCTTTTTCAATATTCTCTCAGCTGACGCGCTCGGTTTTTCCGCACGTTAATTTACGATCAATATCGCAACCGATATCTACCGTACGAACTTATTTTACGAAATACCGTATTTGGTAGGTTTCTTTTAATTCCAGAATTCTTTTTTTTTTGTATGGGTGAGGCGATAATCATTTCAATCGGTTGTTGTAATCAATTTCGTTTACTCATTGTTACCTCGTCTTCATTTCGCTTTAGCTCAGATTTCTATCTCGAACGCTTTTTTTTATTGTATTTTTATTCTTTTTTTTTTTTTTTTTTTTTTGTTTTGATGATAAATCGTTGCTAAAATAGTGTTACCGGATTGTGCGATGCTCTTAGTAGCCAAGAGTCTCGTATTGTATTAACCTTATTGGATTTTTTTTTTTTTTTTTTTTTGATTTAAGACTGGTGGAATTGTTTTTATACTAGTACTCTGCACCAGATGTTTATGGGAACATTAACACTTATATCGTTCATTAATCGATTAATATATCTTGACTTTTATCATTTTTTACGAATGACTTTTTTTAAATACCGGTACCGGTATATGAAATACCGTACATGATAATAATGGGGTCAGATTTTTTTTAAAAAAATACAGTTTTATGAAATATTTTTTATTTCACGCCTTACGCGGTTTTTATTTATTTTATTCGATAATTAAAACTTTTAATTTTTTGATTTTAACTAAAAAATATTGAATTTTAAAAATGAATTTAAAATGATTGCGGATATTGTTGACGGCAAATTATTGATTGCCTATACATACTACTTCTTTTTTATTTTGCGGTTATATTACTTTTACGCATGTGTTTTTCTATTCTGGCCCAGGAATATTTAGAATTATGCTAAACGAGAATGAAAATTGCAAAATCGAATTAGTTCTGATATTTCTAAAGATTCAACATTTACGTTTTTTATTGCAACCTTGATAACTATTACTGTGTTATTCTAGTTTTATTTCTTTGAAAATAATCATTATTTAATTTTTTTTTTAAATAATTTAAGTAAGAAATACAGTGGTATTTTAACTTTAGCATTTCCTATGTCACAAAACAAATTAAATGAAATTAATTTGGTGTGACCTCTATTAGGTTTGTTTTAGTATTTATTTTTTGGTTGGTTGAATGAATATGTGGGTTTCTATACTTTCGATTGAAATTTAATTTCCTGTGGATTTCAATTGCTTTTTTTTTTTTATTCCAGAGGAATCATCAATCACTTTGGACCAAAAATCGAATCTTGGATGATTCAGAATCACCAGTCATCATTAACGGAAATTCAGGTATTGTTTTTTTCTTCTTCATTTTGTTCGTTTACAAAGAATGTTGAAACTGATATAGGGGCTATACATTGTGTGGTGATATTTTCTAGGTTCTTGATGTCGTTCGAGCGAATTATGATACGTTGACGTTGAAACTTCAAGACAATTTAGATCAGTACGAGCGCTATAGCGAGAAACCAAAGGAATCGTCATTCTTTACTCAACTGGTATGTATTTACTTTTTTTTTTTTTTTTGCTTTCTCCTCGAGCTATATTAAAGAGTCGAAAGAAAAAATTCTTTCCCTGAAAATATTTAACATTTTTTAATAACATTCTTTATGTGATTGTTGAAATCTGAATCCTTCACAGATAAGGGTTGTTATCTCGGATTGCAGACAAACTTTGGATCGCATGGAAGTCGATACGCAGTCCATGTTTCAGGACTTTTCTTTATCTTACGGATAAATTCTTCAAATTATACGGTATTTAATTTAATTAATTAACGGCGACACGTTTATTTCTATGTTGATTAAAACAATGTTTTTACGTGAAAATGTCAAAACCTTTTATTTGAAGCGATTTTCTAAACAATTTTAATTGCGTTCTTCATTTTCTTTTTTTTTTTTTTTTTTAAAAAAATTGCCACTTAGACGTAAAGAGAGAATGAAAAGAGGCTTCTTAAGTGACTTAATGATGCTTGGCAAGAACAAACTAAGAGTGTTAAAAGTAATTTAGAGTGGAAATGGGTTCCTTTTTTTTTAAACGTTGGCTATAAAGTCTAAGACTAGTAAAGTTTTTTTAAATTATTTGTACAGTGCAAACGTATCTAGAATGAATGAAGTTGTGGCTGAAAGTAGCATTTTCATAAAATTATGGTATACAGTAATTTTAAAAACAATTCTGAATAGATTCTTTTGATCGTTTTATTGAAATGTTTTGTATTTTCCAGTGGAGAAAAACAAACACATCTCCCATGTTAATCGAGTTAAGTACAATGTAATACCGGTATTGAGACTATATCTTTAAGGAAATGTTTAGTTTAGCGACAAATATTTTAATTCTCTTAGAAAAAATATTTTCAGAATTACAAAATTTACTGAAAACTTTGAGAATATTGTTAAAAAGAAATCAATAACAAATATGTGAACTTTTTGTTGTTTACATGTACAGTATTTCATTTATTTATAGATATTTTATATAAGTTTTGAGAATTTAACGATTTTTTTTAAAGGGAAGCTGTTTATTTCGAAAAAAAAATGTGAGGCAAACGTGAACACAATTATTTCTTAAAAGCCTGTCAGAGTTTTAAAGTTTTATTTGAAAATCTACCGGTATACCGGTATAATTTTTTATGAAAAAAAAAACCCAGCGTAGGTTTTTCGTTTATGGGGATTTAGTTGTAAAATTCCAAGAATTTACGCGCATGATGAAGTGTTTTTCCGGTAAAGAAAAAATCTATTTCAACTTAGATGTTTTTGGAATTGGAGTTTAATGGAGAAACGCTCGAGAATTTATTTGTTTTTATATATTTTGCTGTTCCGAAGGGTATTTTAGTCGGCGTTAAAATAGATGACCAACCTCAAAAACGAGGTATTCGGACTTTGTTCGTAAAGTGTCAGCTAAATGACGCCACACCCTGAAAGTGTGGTTCGGTTTTATGCAATCAATCAAATTCCCGCTGACCATCACACTTTTCATCCTCGATGCTAAACAAACTATCGCGAGAACACTTTTATTCCTCCATCACATCAACATCAGAAGCATTTTGGTTTCTTTTCACTTCAATGAAGTTGCTTTCAATCATTATTCTAGGTTTTGTCAAAATCTCGATGCCGATTCTTTTTTATTTCACTGCGCTATTAGCCAGCGTCCGCCGCTTGACCGTTGAGTTAAATCACAAACACGGATCAAAGCCCGCTCACTTGTTTTTCTCATGCTTAAGAAAATAATAATAATAAAAAAAAGCGAGCAAGGAGGGGAGAAAAAAAGACACGTTTAGTGTGATTTATAGAGCACTTTTATGGCGAAGTAGTTCATCGCCAGAGGATTTTGTAAGATAGAAATTAGTGGGGAAAGCTGGTGAAGAGTATTACTGACCTGGCTTAATCTTAAAGCTCGTTTAGTTACGTCCGATTACATGCTTCGTTAATGCTGAATTTATGTCACGTGGGTTAATTAATCTTTCTTAAAGGTTATGGCCTTCAATTTATTTGTTCGAGCCTTATGATTTTTTTTTTTTTTTGAATCTGATAATATGCGCTAGCGGCTAGCCCATAAATATCACTCATTAACACTGACAGATGACCGTATTATGTAAAGATTAATGCGGTACTGTATAGTTTTATTGGAAAACGAACTAAAGGGAATGGTTGGTCAAGAGCATTTTTCTATAACCGGAATACAATTTTTATTTTCCAGTTGAGTTAATAAAAATTTCTAGATACTGTAATCTAATGCATGCTATAGGTTCAGGCCTGTATAGGTTAAAAGGTTTATAAAATAAAAATAGAATGCCTACATACAACGGAATTTTATATAGTTTTTTTTAAAAAAAAAAAGAATTTGGTTTAAGAACTAAATTTTTAAAATGTTTACAATACAATGAAATTTAATGTTATGAAATTGGATGAAAATTAAATTGGCGTTTTATTTTTTTTCCTCCCTTGCATTTTATTGAGTTTCCTTTTTTGTCATTTGAACAAAATCGAGTTTTTACTGCATTGTTATTAATGAAAACTCATACTGTAAACAATATAAATTTTAAACTTATAGCTTAAAAATGAACATTTCAAGTTTTTATTTGAAATTATTGAGTCTATTGAAAAGTTTATTTTTTCTTTCTACAGTACAGTATTTTTATTTATGGCAGACGTGTCTATTTGTTATAGAGTAAAGGAAAAAAAAATTTTTTTTTGGTCAGTAAAAAATAAATGTGCATCAAGTTGAGAGCATTGAATTATTATACTAGTACTTAAGCTTATACGTCAACAAATGAAAAATATCTGAGCTAAAAAAAAATATCGTTATTGAAATGTGTTACAGTAATTCAATGCTTTGAAAACGTACGGTAAAAGCAGCTGATGATATTGTTTGTTTTCTCGTTTTTTTTTTTTTTTTGAGAAAATTTATTGAGCATTGCAATACACCAGTGTTATTCGGCGAATTTAGTACAGATTGCCCTAGAGACCTATTGATTGATTTAGAAAGCAAGAACTTGCATTTTCAAACAAGGAAATTAAATTTATAAAAATGTAGTGTTATTATTTTGGTAAAAACAATTTAATTTTCGAAAAGCGTCTGATTTAATACACTCTTATTTATTTTGTTTTTTAAACTAATTTTATTTTTAAATGGAAAGGGAGTGGTGATAAAACAAATGAAATTTTCCCCCCTAGTAGGCTTATAGGAATTGTGTTAGCTTATAATACCGTACTCATTTTTTGGTTTGCTTTTTTAAAGGAAAAATTGAGATGCATCGCTAGGGAATACGCAATGATCCAGTTTTGAGCTGTTTTGACAAATAGTGAGATCGACGCTGTGTTAGACAAGGATAAAACAAGTTTTTTTTCTTCTTCTTCTCTTCCTATAGCCTAGCTAGCACCGATTTCAATATCGTTTTGTTCCTCCGGAGACTCAGCTTCATCATGGCGCGAGAAATTGCGCTTCCCTGCTGACACATTTTCTCTATTGGAGCTTTCTTTCCATCTCGTCATTTTTTAGATGATGAAAAATTTTTTTTTTAACTTGATTCGGTTTGTTTGTTCCAAAATTGTATTTACGTTGGAATCCACTCAAGTTTTGTCGTCCTCACTGACCTCCTCAAAAGAATTTAAATTCTGTTTATGTCGCATTCTTTTGACTGCCTTCATATCGTTTCCTTGAAATTCACTTACATGTACATTCCACGTTCTTCTACAGTATTTTAATTTAGTAATCTTAATTTTTTTTTTACGAGTTTTTATTTTTTAAATTAAAAAAATGCTTCGTTCAAACCAGCGGGTGGGAGAAAAAAATCTTCGTGCGCATAAAATTTGGTCAGAAGTTAAAGCTAAGAGTTTAGGTTACAAAATTTGTTAATAATTTTGCATTAACTTTGAAGAATTTTACCCTTGCAATTCAGAATTTGAAGGAAAATTCGGTGAACGTATACTGTATGAAAGAACTTAGTTCATCACCAAATTTAAAACTTTGGCGTTTCTGGTTCAGAAATACCAAGTCTTTACCACCGCGTTTATTATTAAACTTTTTTTAAATAAAAACTGAAAAATATTTAGATTTACGCGTGAAAAATGGTTGCAATTGTTTTCCAAAAGACAGGAATTTTTGAGCTTTTTTTTTATTCCATATGTACAACAGCCGCAAGATAAGATAGGCTACTGGAAATAATAATTTCGATGGTTTAAATTTATCGAAAAACGTAAATAAATGTTGGAACCAAACTGATTATTTTACATTGGGTTTAAACACGACATCTAGCTCGATCATTTTCGAAATGAAGTTTCAAAATTAGTTATACAGTGTTGGAATTAGAGTTAAAGCGCTTAAGTAGATTGTTCCGGTTTACTAAAATTGCAATTTGAATTTAGGTGAAGTGACAGTTTGTGTTTATTTATTCCAGCGCCTAGCTTGGATTCTCACAGTACGCGCGCGATTTAAAGCTTTTCTCAAACGTATACGCTTCAATAATTATATTTGTTTTTATTTGTTTTGCCTTCAACTTGACTTGAGTAGATTGTCGCGACAGCCAATTGAAATGAAATAAGTTTCGATGCAAATGCGCGCATTTGACTCGTTGATCGGCGATTGCGCATTCATTCAATTTATGTGCTAAATTTAACATTTTGTTTTCTATATTGAAAATAAAGGTGAGAAACCAATAAAAATAATGTTTTCCCTTTTCATTCGTAGTTACAGTATTTCTTAACTACACTACTAACATACAGCATTTTATGGCGGATGTTTGCGAGGGATTGCACTAAAATAGCACCTAATGCAAATTACCTTTTGGCATAAATCAAAACAAACTTGTTAACACCCGGAAACCCGATAAGCTACATTCCGCTTTAGATGATAAATACGAGATATTAAAATAAAATTTACACTTTTAAAGCTTCGAGCCAACACTTTTAAACAAGATTTCATTAAATAGCAAGTTTCTTACCGTATATTATTTATTTAAGCTTGAGTATTATGAGCGTTATGCATTAGCGCAGTACCCAAAATATAATATTATATCATAAATTAATTTAAAAAAAATATTAACTACTGACATATTTATTCAAATAATATGCATATTTTACCTCAGAATGGTTTGCGAAAATGCTAATATGGACAAGAATTGCACTTTTTCGTACATTTTGGTTAGCTATTACTGTATTAAAGAGAATAATGCTACATTATTATACAACATTAATTAGCTTTTAATTACTTAAGATGCTCAAATATTACGCTTTTAACTCGAATATTACAATATGCTTTCTTTTTTGGAAAGTTGAATGCATTTCCCTAACGCTGTAGCCTATAATTAGAAAGTTTTTGGAATTTTACTATATCGTGTACTACTGGTAAATTTTTTTTTCAAACTTCTAATATGTACAATATTCAGCAATAATGAATTTTATTAAAGTTTTTTTTGATGCAGTAGGCTAGGCTATCTCTCACCACATGAATGTTTTAAGGTTGTTAATTTTAATGATTTTAATCTTAATTTATTTTGTTCGACTTTAATTTATTATTATATTCAACTTGTTGAATGGATGGCATTATTGTACGTTTATATTTGTTCTATTAGAACGTCAACAATTATCAGTGAGAAAGAAAAAAAATTTATACAAATAGCGGCCGGGTATTAAATTAATTCAAGAATTGAGCTTGTAAGACGAGTACTTTATTTATTTAAGCAAGTCAGGTGATCGTATTTTTGAAAGCACAAAAATAAATTAAACTTTAAAAGATAAACATTTATTTTAATAGCTCCCCTTAAAAGGTTGCAATCTGAAGTTTATAAAAAAGAAGGTCTATATTTGACTAGGAAATACATTTCGAAATGGCTTCATAATTGTATCAATTTCGAATAACTGAACATCGTCTTTAATGTTTATTTGCCGTTCTTTTATGCAACATTTAATTGATTGCTGTCGGGTATTTATTTAGTTTGCGGTTCTTTTCTCAAAATTCATTAGTGTTTACAAAATAAAAATATTGCAGTTTTTTTTTTATTTCAGGACATCTTTAATTTTACTCATTGAATATTACTTTTAATTACGCAATTAATGTTTTCTAATGTTTTACACGCAACGAGACGTAATAAAAGAAATTATTAAATTGATGACTAATAAATTATTGTTAAATTTTATAAAAATCGTAATACAGTAATAATAATCATTATAATTTATTATGGTAATAAGGATAATTAGATTGACCTTGAGAATTAATTTTGACAACACTGTCGAAAGGTCGTCTGCTCGCTCATTTCTCGGAGGTCATGCTCGGACGTAGTTGAAGTTTCAACGATAATAATAATTATCGTTGCTGTTTCATTTATAAGGAAGTTCCCCGAACTCGGGTTTTTAATCACGATGAAAGTGGATAAATAATGTATAAAAATGTCGGATATTTAGCCAACAGATGCGGTAGATCAGTAATTTTCCAGCGGTAGCCTTCATGAGCGGTTCACATGAGCGAATCTCATCTCAACGTACCAGTAAGTACTTTATTTTTTTTTTACATACAAATTATTATTTATTTATTTAGCTAAATAATACCGTTATCAGGATTTATATTATGAGGCGCCCAGTTTCAAAGTGTATAGGTATATATATATTTTTTTAAAAAAAGAAATCATGCTCTTGAGACATGTGTATTTTTGTAATGCTGCGAAGAAGGAAGTGCTTAACTTGACTATTCGCCCATAGCGTTGTATTCAAACTTTTTCATATCATTTATTGGTCTCATTACTGAAATTGATCAAATCCTTCGCCGATAGCATTGAATTGATCTGCTCCAATCATTCATTTGTCTTATAACTTGTTGTTTGATTGCCGAAGTGCAATCAAACTCTGTTGAAAGCACATCAAAGGGAGATTTAAAAAATGTTTGATAATGGCGGTGAATCGAGTCGTCCGCACTCTACTGTATTATAAACTGGCTGAGGGATAAGTATGCACTGAAGGGCATTAGATGCTCGATGTCTGAGATTAAATCTTCAATTTTTTTTTGTTCTACGATATTCATAAAGTTACGAGAGCCGATAACAATTATTTAATGGAAAAGAGATGGTTATGTAGGAAATTTGAGCGCAAGACTGGAAGACAGAATAATGTTTCTGTTCGAAAGCATTTAATGCGGAATCGGGTGGATAAAGGCTGGCGGTTATAACTACATGTACTGTACACGCATTTAGCAGTTACTTGGAACTTTCTGTCAGGGGGTATTTATAGTTTACAGGAAACTTGTGGCGTACATGTAAGATGAAAAGCAATGCTGCGTATGCGAAAACAGATTCGAGAGTTGGATTGTAGAGTACTTATCCGAGAGGTAATATCTCTTTTTTTAGCCGGATTAGATGATTTCATTTTGATTTGCCTATAAGAGTTACTGTGTTGTAGTGGGGAATTATTGTGATATTATAGTGTTTTTATTTGTACTGCGATTGGTGAATACTGTAGTTCTTTCTTATTTGATTCGCTGGTCGGACATCATCATGTTTAATCTTCGCATCCTGTTATTCATGCGAGGGATTTGTGCCCTAGCAATTTGAAATGTCCTATTTTTAAATTAATCTGTTTGAAAAAAAACTTTATACAAAATGAAGTTTACTTTTTCAGTTTATGAAAAGATAAATAAGGAACTTTATTAATATTATTATTTTTTTTTTACAGTACCGGTACTGTACAGTATTTACATGTACGGTACTGTAACTTAATGTAATTTAATTTGATTTGGAGCTGCATAAGGGCTTAATGGAGGGTTTGTGGTTATGTTTTTTTGCCTGGTTTTTTTATGCTTATGACGTTATTAAAATTATAATAATTACGTAAAAATAAGAAATTCAAGAAAAAAACTTGTGTTTTTATTTTTCAATTAAAATTCTTAGGCCTACTTGTGACGTAGACATCATTTTTGGCTCATTCTGCCGTAAGGCGTCACATTTTAAATTTGAAAAACAGCTTTAGGAATGATTAATTTCCTTTTTTAATTGTTTGTGTTAAACATAGAAATTAAAATGCTTGCGTTGCATTGCAGAAGTGGAATTAAGCATAAGAACCAGCAAAAAAGTGTTGGTTATATTTCAAAGTTATATTTTGAGCACTTCGGAACTGAATGCGTAATATGAATCGTCGTAAGAAAATTAGTGAGATGTCGCAATTGCTATTTGTCAAGTTTTAAAACGTTTATTAGGATAAAATTAATGAGCATTATTACAAAATAATTATTTCTTAAGTGTTAATGGCACTTGTTACAAGTTGGTTAATCTACATTATACAGTACTGTAGCTTATTATACGATTATTATAAGGTCCAATATCCTTAGTTTAAAGCAATTTTTTTTTAATTTTAGGGTCATTTTGAAATTTTCGAGCGCCAACTTGGATTAAATTATAATCTAAGATTAACGCATTGGCTGATATAATCTAAGTTGACGATTTCAATTTAGCACATTTTTTATAACTGAAAAATCATTCCTGCGTCTAGTGACATGTGTATGCTACAGTTGACCGGGAAAATGGCTGAAAAAACCTTTTTCCTGTATTAAAAAAAAACCGCTCGACGGGGGGAAAATTTGTCGCTCGCCGTGAATTTTAAAAAAAAAATTGCTCACGGGGAAAAAATAAGCCGTTCCCAGAAAAAAGAAAATGCACGCTTGACATGAAAGCAGAAGATGCTCACTACACCAACAAAACCGTTCGCTGGGTAAAAAATAAGCTGCTTGCTGCTTAAAATAAAATACTGAACAGAAAAGAATAGGCCGCTTCTCTCCATAACACAAAAAAAATCACTCGCCGGGGAAAAAAATTAAGCTGCTCACTGTCAAATTTTTTTTAAAAAAAAAAAAAACTCTTGCAGTTTAATAAAAACGAATTTCGCTGGGAAAGAAAACAGCCAAAGGTAAAAAAAAACTTTTAACGAGTAAAATATCAAATGCTCGCTAAAAGAAAACATTTTCCCGGATTTAAAAAAAAATCATCCGTTTTTAGTGGGGAAAATTCCGTTGCATGAGGATTCTGGCCAACGCCCGTGTACCGAGTCTAGTTCTTATTTTTTTTATAAATGAGAATCATTTTCATTCATAGAAAAATATTATGGAAAATCTTGGTGACGGAATGTAACGTGTGCCGGCGTAGAGTCCATTGCTTAATTAAGAGCGCGAAAAACCTTTACATGCTAAATGTTGAAAATACATGTACTGTAGTGTTATTAATTCTCTATTATGTTGAAAGGTTAGGCTAATTAAGCTATGATTGCTACATATTTTTATACAATTTTGTTTTGTTGCGGTCTGACTCAACATTTTCATACAATATGCATTTTTTTTTTTTATTAATTCAATGTCAATGGTAATGGTAATTCTGGTTACGTAAATAACGTTACTGTAGAGTTTCTGTGAAATTGCATTATTGAATGAGAATTATGGCGACTCCTACTTTCTATCAAAGTAAATCCTACTGTATTTGTTTTTTCTTCAAGTGCTCTTCGTGAGACTTAATCGCGAGCAAAATGTATAATTTGGACACATTGAGCCAAAATTATTTTCCACTTGGTTTGGCACTTTCGACATTTTGTTGATTAGAAGAGCGCGTGCAAATACTCACTTGAATTAATTTCCGTGACCGATTGGTATTCTTCAATCTTTACTTACCCACGCACATCTCCAATATCCTTGGTTGTATGCAACTCTTTAGACTTTAGAAATGATTCGTTACAAATAAAAAAAAAGTTATGTGATTTGTTTGAATTTTTTTTTTTATTATTTTGCAATTGCATTCAACATGAAAATTATTTATTTTTGTTCAAATCGATGAATACGTTTAAAACTATACACAAAGTTCGATTACAGTATATCAAAAGTACATTTCGAATTACCCAACATTTTATAAATTGCGGTTTTTGTTTTTATTATATTTTCAATTTTTAACAAGGAATGTAATTTTTTTTGGACTGTAACGTGGTATTAATATAATTTGTAGAGAGAAAGTTTTCTTTATTTCGGGTGATAAATAAGCGGTCAGCACTAAATTTTGGTTGCTACTGTGTTCATTTTTACAAATTAGGTTATAAATTTTAACTCGAGAAGTTAATAAAATAATACATTTTTCGCTAATTTTAGCTGAAAATAAATGAAAGCGCGGTAATTTCTGAAAATTATTTTAACTTTTTTTTTAAAAAAAAAAAAGCGTATAATCGAAATATTAATAAAACGAAACTGATCGTAAATAATTCCAAAGCGGATGTTAATAAATTTTAACTAACGAACGTCATAACGTACGAAAAACTCCGAAATCTTCGCTTTTTTTTTATATTACCGGTATATAAAATTTTTTTTTTGTGTTAAAGATGGTACGGTAGCTTATTTATTTCGTAGATAAAATTTCTCTTAAAATTCAAATTTATTAATTTTTTATTTTTTTGTTTAGTGATAATTTTGTTGTGGCGTTTCAAGCTTGTTTTTTTTTCTCCCATTATCAAAACACTGCAAAACTTCTGTAGAACGAACGTCAGTAGCGAGGAATTTTCAGCAGAATGAATTTTTGAAATTTCCGGATAAACGTAAAAAATATTTTTCTTTATTCGAGTTTTCTTTAAGGGAAAAAAGAATTTTCAACGCAAATTTTTTTATTCCTAGATTTAAGCTATACTGTCTCGCGAAAATCGAGGGGTGAGTGTGTTTGTTTGTCGACATTAAATTATTAATCCGATGATGCTCGGCAACTAACGCACTGGAAGCATTAAATTTAATGTGCGTTTGTTCAGCCTTACATTGAGCATGCGCTGTATTAATGCAAATTTAATAAAATTATCTAACGAATTTTTGTTTTTTTTAAAAAAAAAGAATTTGTTATTTCGAATATTTTTCCAGAACTCGTTAAACAGAAGTTTTACTTTGTATTGAATATTTTTCTAAAAGTAACCCTATCGGCAAAACTAATGTTATTATTAAGTTTAATTAAAAAATTTTTTTTTTCTCTGGTTTTTTTTAACATGACAAAATCGATCATTCCGTGTCATTGATTTTGCTTACCCGTTTGAAAAAAGAAAGCGTTGGAATAAAGTTTTATTTCGTATATCGCTTTCCACTATATTTTCTTTTTCAAGTTGTTGAAATCCTCTTCGACAGCTCCGAATTTATGAGTTGATTATATCTGTGCACGTTTTTTCTCAAAGAGATTATTTTTTGAAGTGAGGAATAAGGTAATTATGCAACGATGATGCCGGGATGAATGTTTCAGGAGTCAGTTCACCCCGCCCACTCTAGATTTGCGTGAGATTATGTTGCGGAAAAGTAAGGAAACTCGCGAAGTAATAAATTTTTAAATAAGATGAATAGCATTTGAAAATAGAGGATCAGGTGGAACGGGGGGAAGTTGGGGAGGGAAGTAAATGGGAGAGAGCGGATCATCGTTAAAACGGTTTCCGTCGAACGAGATAACGAAATTTCATCGTTTCTATTTATAGCGTAATATAATATATACGAAAGAATGGCGTTAATTGTGAGGGTTAATCTATAAGTTGGGGTAAGAAATTCTATTTTTTTTTTACGACAACTTAAAAAAAAAATTTTCTGGGGGTGTAGTTACATATGATAATATAGCACAAAAATCACGTTCGGGTTTTAAGGATGGTGATAACTTCCTGAGTGGAGAGCGGAATTAAAGATTTTTATTTAAGTAAATGGAAACTCGACTACGAGGAACTAACTTTGATTAGCGATTAAATTTTAATATGCTATAAATAAAGTAAAAATTAATAAATAAAAAAATTACGGGAATACAGTAATAAGGGTTGCAGAGGAACCTCTATAGTGAACAATAGTGAGAACTAATACTGTACAGTAGTTTATACTATGCAGTACAGTATTAATAATTTATCACATTAATTTGTGTATATATTTATATATATATTTTTTTGAGGTTTGCGTACGGTAAAGTAAATAATTATTGGGGGTGGGGACCGAGCAACTGACGTCTTGCTGATTTTTTTTACAGTTGTAAATAAAGTCCAAACTCGGACGTTATAAGTAGGTTACTAGCTTTAAGCATATGAACGAAGAACAAAGCTAAACCGCAAAAACCTCTGTTTTTTTCTTATTCTTTATTTTAACAACTCAATTCAGTGTAGGCTTACTGATTGCAATAAAATAATAATTTATGTTACCGGTGATTACCAGAAAATGCCAGGTTTATGCCTTGTTTATAATAATAGGAATACTGTAGTTTGTACAAAGCGCTGCGATAAATCTCTTTTAAATTATTAGGAAATGAACTATCCTTGCTATGAAAACTTAAAATTTTGTCTAATACAGTACGGAGTATTATTTGGCCCTTTTCTCTCTGTCCAGGACCATGTAAGATGCTTAACGGCATTTTCTACGGTGCCCAGTAGCGGTGATGTTATTGATTTACGGTTCGGTTAAGGCTCGAAATACCCATAGGTTAAGATGACGTGATTGATTTATAGTTATGGGATCGTCCACGTAGGCTTAACCTAACCGTAAATCAATAACGTAATCTTAACCTATCGTAGTAGCTGGCTACTACGCGGCACCGTAGAAAATGCTGATAAACAGCTTACATGGTCGTGGACAGTGAGAAAAGTGCCATAAAGTTGTCGGATAAAAGTAAATAATTTTTAGAAAAATAATAGGTATATCGGTTTGCAGCAATCGAAGTTTTTGATAGAGAAAAGTTTTAAAAAGAATTTAATGGGGATTGTTTTGAGGTACAAAAAAGTTAAAAATGTGTCACTTTTGAGCTGTTCACTATAGAGGTAATACTGCAGTATGAATTTAAAAGTGCAGTACTGTAATTGGACGCGGTACCATGTTTGATATCGATAATTATTTTACGCTAATGTCAATACTGTACGGTACCCAGAAGGAGGGCGTGCATTAATGACGTTTCGCTATTTTTAATTATTTCATAAGTCGTTCGCTTTCTACCCTTTTTTTTTTAAACATTACAGTGTAACAAAACATAATTGTTAAAAATTTCTATATAATTATATTCTCACTTTTTTTTTCAATTTCGACGTCATCTTCGTTTCGTTTTAAGAAACGCAGAATGTTAGTTTTTCTTCTTTTTTGTATGCGCGCGATATATTAAAATGTTTTTATGTATTTGGAGGAGTGAGCTGCGTGACCACCGTCATGGTATCGTCTTCCCCGTTCCGCGAGTACGTGGCCATCTGACCATCGTGAGCGATCAACGACTGTTTAGTGTAGATAACCAACGGCACTGGTGAAGAGTTATGATGATTCTTTGGCAAAATACACTTAAGCAGACGATCGAGGCATCCGTAACATTTGGAGAACACTTCCCGAAATTCTTTCCTGAAGTTATCATTGAGCCATCCGTAAAGCAAAGGGTTGGAGCAGGCGGAGCTCATTCCCATGACGTGACAACAGGCGAAAAGGATGCGGAAATGACTGCTGTCTTCGTAAAAGTACCAATCAGTTACCATATTAAAAATGTTAAGCGGCAGCCAACTGACCACAAAAATGAGCGCGATGAAGATGAGCAACATGTTGGTTTTACGCATGCGCTGTTGCTGTTCGTTTTCGTTCACCGAATTGGAACAGTTGAGCTTGAGTCGAATGGACATTCGGTGCTGTAATTTCCTGCAAATGCGCGCGTAGGCCACACTTACAATCACGATGGGTAAGACGTATTGAAACATCATGGAGGCTATAGAATAGTAGCCTCGGCCGTGTTTCAAGGGCCACTCTTCGTAGCAATAGACGACGTATTCTAATTGGGGAATACCAACGTAGTGACGGTCTAATTTACGAACGATAAACAAGGGTAGAGATAATAGAAACGCCACCACCCAAATGCCCATTAGAGTGATCAAGGCGCCTAATTTTTTTGTCCATTCCCGCGTGGGGTACACGATGACGTTATACCGATCCAAAGCGATGGCAGTTATACTCATGGTGGACACGTAGATGCTCGTGGCTTCTAACGAGTTGACCATTTTGCACATAAATTCGCCGAACGGAGATTGTTTGAGTAGAATCTCGCTCAACGAGACGGGCATGGTGAAAAGACACAAGAGTAGGTCGGAGATGGCTAAATTGATGATGAAAATGTTGCGGGCTGTTCTCATCTGAGGTTTACGAAACACCACTAAACACACCAAGCCGTTTCCCGTGGCTCCCGTGACGATTAGTAAGGAGTAGGTGGCGATGAGCGCATTATACGCGCTTTCGTCTATTGCACGGTTCGTTATGTATTGGTTGAAATTAATATAAATTTCGTCCGTAGAGATGCTGTTGCTGGAATTCCCCGCTTCATCTTCAATACTCATAGAGGATGGAGATGGAGTCGGTGGTAACCAAGACATTTGTTGTTTGAAATTTATTAGCGATGACTGCTGATGAGAATCGACTCCGGATGTTTTAAGTTGGTAACTACGGGCAAGAGAAAAATAATTAAAATTGTTATTTGAAGGTATTTGAAAACATCATTATGTTTATTGTTATATGCGTTGTAAAGGTGGACTTTGAAAAATTCAGTTCTAAGCATTTTCTTTTTCTGGTGTTTACTTTTTCGCGTTTCTATTTATGACGTATTAATCGATTTTGTTTTTAATTAAAATGTTGAGAGCAGTGGTGGCTTAACTTTTGTTAGGCGTTGAAGATTTAAAGGAAAACAGTACATGTACTGATAAATAAAAAGTAGATGTTGAATGACTGACAGGCTATTGTTGCTTGAACAACAGTGGAGTAAAATCAAAACGCCGCGGGGGAGATTTCCCCCCTCCCCCCCCTCGAAATTTACCGAAAATACAGTTTATATATTAAGCTGTATTTTTTTTTCTTTTATTTTTTCTTTAATTATCTTTTATTCTGCCATTAAATAAGATAATAAGAAAAAAAAAACCGACAGCAAAATTTTATAAAAGAATTTTGTATTTGTCTAAAGGATTTTTTACACGGAAAATGTGTTTAACGAACCAAAACATTTTTTTTGTAATTAATCATATTTTTGTTTTAATAAAAACCTCGTCAACTTTAACGGACCAAGACGATCCTTGTATGTCCTAATTTTGCCGTAATGATGACTCAACTATCTTATACTTCTTCTTTTTTTGGAACTATTTTTCTGTCATCCAACGAGAAAAAACATATCCAAGCAAATTCCACTCGTGCAATCACTTCAACTTTTTATTACGTTTATTGCAGTACAATATAATGCCGAGAAAAGAAAAAAAACATGATACAATAGAGAAAATTCTTATATTGGTGACATTATTTTATGGAATCTTTTTTTGTGTTTCCAAAGCATTTCTGAAAATCTGATAAGGTATTTTTTTTTTTTTTACTTTGAGAAGTCAACGTTGAAAACGTTTGACATTTACAATAGAGTTGTAAAGATACTGGCGTGTCTATTTATTTACGCTTTTCTCGATTTGTTATTGAATGAAATCTTTTTTTTTTAGTATAAAACTTATTAATTTGTGAAAAAAAAAACTACTTTTTAATTTTAAATTAAATTTACAATATTAAAAATTTTATTTAAAATTAATGTTTAAGAATAAGTTTTAAACAGCCAAAAATTTTGAACATAATTCTCTTTTTATTCGTTTTTTTTTTTTGGGGCAAAAACTGTGTTTTTAATTTTTCTATGTACTTTATAATAATATAAATGAAAACACATACTGTAATTACGAATGTAATTATGGTAATAATTATTATTGTGGAGTTGCATTAAATTGGTACATTTTCTAATAATTGCACAAATTCAGAGCTATTCTCCCAAGCTATAAAATTTAGCCATTTTCATCGAACCCAATTCTACGTTGAACCGTTAGGAATTAGTGAATAAGCTTGGGGCTAAACCGAGTTTACGCCCTGGAAACGATTTGGCTAGTAAGGATAACTAAAATTATACTGCATTTAAAAACTCAATGCATTGAAAAGATTTTCTCCCATCGATGTGGTTGATAATTTATTTAGTAGCGTCACGTGAAATAAAGGTCGGGAAACTTGTGTTTGGTTGGGTTTGTTGATTTTGTTTTCTAATCCCGATGCGGTATTTGAAAGGCATCATTGCATCCTCTCTCTAATCTATCTTTGTTCTGCTCTCAAATCGAAAGAGATGGCAATTAACATCCGCCCTTATCAAGACAACGAAATTGTAACAGTGAAATTGGATTGTAAATCATCGGGCTCATAAAAGCAATTGTACGGTATCTCATCGGAGTACCTAGTCTACGCTTGGGTATAAATAATTTCAACCGTCAATATTTATTATTTTGATGGAAGTTCTTGCCTGACGAGAAAATTAACAATGGTTTAGATAAACCGTTTACGGCTGCAAGTCTCACTTTATTATAAAAATGTCGACAAATAATTAATGGTTTAAAATTTTGAACTTAAGAACGAGTTATAAAAAGTTGACATTTTGAGTAAATTATACAAAACATTTTTAATTAAAGCAAAATATTTGAAGTGTAACCTGTTTTGAACCATTAAAAAATATAGATTAATAGATAATACTGTATGATATTTTCAGATAATTGATACCGGTAGCTTTAGAGATTAGAGTTCATCATTTTATAAGCCGGTAGCTTTTTAATTAAATTTTGAAAACTTCTTAGTTAATGTGAAAGCTGACAATGATTATCAAAATAGTTACAGTACTTTTAATGGAAACATTATTAATGTAATGTTCAAAATGATGCTGGTGTCATCTTACATGCTAATGAATATGTAAGTTATTTTAATATTAACTACAGTATAGATAAAAACATTAGTATATTAAAGCTGGTTTTTGAAAATAAATACACTGTACAGCATGAATTAATATACGCTCGTATTTATTATTTGGCCTTGTACGACATTGTACTTCATCTAATATTTTTCTAATATTGGAATTTTATAAGAAATTAACACATAAGAAAAACACGTTTCTTATAAATATACTCTATTAATTGTATTTTTATTATATAATTGTGGGCGGGATGGATTATCTCTACTTACTGTATGTGGCAAATTTTGATTAAAAAAAAAAAAAGAATAATAATAAAAAAGAATTGTGTATTTTGAGGTAGTAAAAAAAAGATCGAGTTTCTATGAAAAGTAATTTTCTTAAACCGTACAGTGTACTTTCAATTTAGTTTATTTTGGTTTATACCCGGCTTTGTTACATAGTTCTTAGTCAGCCTATTCCTCAAGGATCTAAGAGTGCTTCAGTATTTAACGAATAATAAAAAAAAACCACAATAAATTGTCTGGCAATATTGTGCGAGGTTTTTTTTTTTTTTAAATTGTTTTTTTTTTAAAAATGAAAAGAATAAAACAGCGAGTTTTGTTTATGTTTAACAATAAACTTAAAATACCGTATACGTAGGGAACGTTTAATTTGACAAACGTTAATAATTTGGCAGTAGGGATTAAAGGCTTAAAGCCTTTTTGTATTACTATAGTAACAAATTTTACTATAGTTTTATAATGATCAAGGATTCTCATCTTTGGCATTTACGGTGAAGAGCTGTTACCTCGACGACTGAACAACCGAAT
Source organism: Polydesmus complanatus (assembly GCA_034692225.1). Classification (NCBI taxonomy): domain Eukaryota; kingdom Metazoa; phylum Arthropoda; class Diplopoda; order Polydesmida; family Polydesmidae; genus Polydesmus; species Polydesmus complanatus. The sequence continues at coordinate 44,162 of JAQGAZ010000289.1, read as the reverse complement.
TGGCTCCTAGAAACTTTTCATAATTTTATATTAAAGTATGTCTTTCCGCTTGAAGCGTTTTTTTTTATATTGAGCATATTAATTTTGATGGGAGTTAAAAACAGCCAAACGAGTTCATTAAAATAGTGTTCCGGTATTATTTTCTGTAGTTGCCGTTATTTTGTTTGTTTGTTTGTTTGTTTTTTTCTTCATTTTTTGAAGTATTTATTTACGGTATTATTATTATTATTTTTTTTTCTTTTTAAAATGGTAAACTCTTTCGTGTAAATATCATTCAATTAACCTTTAAAATTGTACTAGAGAAAGGGCAAATTTGAAAGTTTCAACGTGGTATTGGCATTTTAAATTTAACTCAGCTCGATAAGAAAAATAAGTTGTGGGCGAAATTATTTACAGTACTTCGTTTTTTCTATGTGAGAATATTCTTAAATAACAAAGTCATGGGCGCTTTTTAGCATTTTTACCCTTAACTTGGGGCGCCTTGTTCGCTATATTATTTTGAGGGCGCCAATTGTTCGCCGCTAGCATATCGTTATATCGTAGCTCTCCAGTATCTTATCGCGGACCCCCGCTTATAGTGCGATCCCGTTATAGTGTGTTAACATGTGTTAAAAAAAAAATTCTCGCTTAAAGTACGCTCGCTTATTGTGCGATCCCGCTTATAGGGCTAATTGTATTCAGTCCCTTGAAGCGCACCACATGTAGGACTGTATAACCGATTTTTTACCGTAGATTGCGTAGATACCGGTTCGTGTTTTTCACCTACCAGTACTGTATAGCGGGAGCGTTCCCAAAGACGCAGGGAGCCTAACTAAACAATAAATTATTATAAATTAATAAAGCAATCTCAACCTACGCAGTTAGCTATTTCAAAAATACACAGGACGCTGGGTGCGTCACATCTACATATGTCTCGAGAAATAATAAATTTTTGGGCTTAGGTTGTGGTGCACAACCTCAACACCTGTAGGAAGCGTCATGGACATGTTTAAAAGTTAACTCAGGCATTAATAATTATTCAAGCTAGGGCAATATTATTATTTTTATTAAAAAATTAAGCTAAGGCAATATTATTATTTTTATTAAAAATATTAAGCTAGGGCAATATTATTATTTTTATTAAAAATATTAAGCTAGGGCAATATTATTATTTTTATTGAAAATATTAAGCTAGGGCAATATAAAACGTACATAAATGTTTTTATACGTTTTAATTAATTTTCTAAATTTGACAATAACTGCACATCTTGTATAATTTTTCTATCATGATGGCGAAAAAGCTTTCAAAGCGTTTCTAAATTTGACAAATGGGAAAATTGATTGTTACTTATCTTTTCTTCTTCGTTTTTTTTTTATTTTTTATTATTAATAATCGAGTTAGTGATACATTTTCGAGCGTTTTAGTGCGCTGGGGTTTTTGTCTTTAGGAGATTTTGTATTGGCTTTAAGGATATTGTATCAATAACTAGAGATCATTAATTCACTTTATAAATCGATTTTTTTTTCTTCTCGCTCTCAAAGAGTTGTTTGGTGAAATTGATTTTTTAATGCATTCCATTAAAAAATTTCTGTTGCTTGAGATAAAGCTTATATTTTTTCAACGCACAAAAAAATATTTTATAAAAGAAAAAACATGAAGACATTTTAAAATGAAGAAAAGTTTAGTTAGTTTTAGATAGGCTTTCTCATTTGCACGTGATGTATGAGATAGAGAGGAGCAAAGCGCAGCCGCAATAATAGCAATCGATTGCTTGTGAGGGTGAAAGAAATGAGGTTTATGCTTTTTATCTTTATTTTTTTTTATATTATGCAACAGGATAAGAAATGTTTTTTTTTTTTTTTAATTTTGAAAAAGAAGGGGGGAAAAAAATATGTTTAGGCTACATATTTTTGTATTTTTATTGTACGGTGTAGAAAAGTGGTTGTTGTGCTCGCGATTGTGAACCAACCGTAAATAGGTTTTAATATTATGAAAAGTTTGACTCCTTCCAGATGCCACCTTGCTTTTTATATTTTTTTTTTTTTTTTTTATCTTTAAGTCTTTGTTAATGTCGCGACACTAGCAAGTTTATAAGGGAATTGTTATTCGTAGAAAAGGGCACAGGAAAAATAATATTGTAGTTTTAGACGTCATACGTTACTAATAAAATACGATATTAATTTTATTGCTCCTTTTTCTCAGTAAACGAAATTTAAATTTCAAATTTTTAAAAATCAAATTAAAATTGGAAGCGAAGATGGGAAAATTTTTAATAATTTCATTATTTTCCATCAAATCGGGCATACCGGTATAATATATTTTACTTTCAAAAATACAATCAGACATTTTTATTTAATGTATAGTAAAATGAAATGTACAGAGCATATTTTATTTATAAAAAATGTTGGTAGGCGTACAACTAAGTTATCCATTTTATGCCTCGGCTGCGAGCAAATGTTTTTATTAACTTACATCAAAATATTTATTTAATTTAAAGATAAATATGATCGATAAAACAACACTTTTCAATGGTAAATCTGTCACAATTTCAGTTTGAAAGAATTTAATATTTTTTGGGTCTCGTACAGTAAGTAAAATTATGACCTAAAATTCTAATTCGTTGCTTTAATAATAATTATTATTGTCACTGATTAAAAAAGCTTTAGTTGTATTGAGTCCGAATTAATCTTGTGACGTCAAAAAAAAAAATTAAAACTTATTTTATTTTATTATTTAATAAAATATTAAAACAAACGAACAATTTTCTTTGAACAATAACCCACGAAATTTATTATTTATTTTATTTTCTTTAACAATTTAATTCCCAATTGAATTAACGCAGAATGCAACCTTACGTATGATTATTTTGTTAATTTCAAGTTCGCGAACGTTGTATCTCCCAGTGCAATTTGGCGTTACATTTTTATTACGATATTTTGTAGATAGATGTACGCCAGCTATGATATTATGACGCAACGTAAATATATATGTATCGCGGTTGCATACTTTACGTTCATTAAACATTAATTTCGACTTACTGTCAAGGGAAATAATGTCATATTTGAGCTGACGTTTATTTTCCCATTGATTAAGCGTAACATCAATCTTTTATGCGACCAAATGCAGTTTATAGTTTTGGCGGATACTTTATGCCATAATTACACTTAAATTGTGTACACGCGGTAAACGTTTCGGATTACACGTGTTTAGTCCAACAATCGTCCTTTCGCATTCGCTTTCTAGGTATATTTCAGCCCGGCATTAACAGTTGTCTTTTTCCATTAATATGGTTTCATAATCGACTTTCATAATAAAATATGTGCATATGTAGGGCGGTAGACAGACTGTTTGACCGAGAATTATTTCGATACTTCTGGTTATGATGATGAATTATTATTATATCGTAATTTGTCGCTCGAATTACACAGTCGGTATCGTAAGACGTTCCGGAGCCGCGTTCTAACTGCAGGTTCTCTAACGGGGTTTTCGTTGGAAAGAGCAGTAAAACGCAGCGATGCAACAAGAAAATTTATGTAATTTTCGGAGTAAAAGCTCGCTCATCTTTTTACAATTGTAGGATGCGGCACGTGAAATTATAACTTTGAGCTGTATGCACACTACGGTTACGTGCTACAGAGGATTAGAAGGTCTATAAATTGTCATTTAAATGAGTCAGCTTATTTTAACTCGGAATATTGAATTTGCCAATATTTTTCATAGAAATAGTGCTACGTGAGTTTAAATAGTCAGGCTGGAGCAACAAAAATCAAATTCAAATCAAAGTACAGTACCGGCATTAAAAATAAGGCGAGGTTGAATACGCTTAAAATCAACAATTTTAGAACATAATAAAGATACTTAAAGAAAAACAACAACAACAAAGAAAAAGCGCTTAAAAAACCGTTGACAAAACAAAAAATGTTTTTTATTTTTGTTTTTATAAATTTTTTTTTTCTTTACGTTGTATGGATTTTGACTGAATTTTTATTTGATGTTTGATTTATTTTATAAATAATTTTTTAAAAAAAGTGCTTAAATTCCTAACCACTCGCAAATCTAAAACTTCAAAATCGTGAAATAAGAATTATTGGAATTTTATGTTTATTTTCAAAATATTTTCTTCCAATTATTGGAACCCACGTGTATTTTGTTACGAATATTACTTCAGGCAGGTAATAGAAGAATTGTAACTTAGATGTTTTCGTAATTGACAATGTTATCATCGAGAAATGAAATCAATACCATAATTGCTAAAATGAAATTTGATGAGTGATCGAAGATAGGTACGTGTATAAATCTCGAATAGCAACGACTGACTTTTAACATGACTTTTTCATTCGTGACTATCGTCGATGATTTTTCGAAATTTCGTAACGGTAAGTCTGAAATAATGAAATTTCTAGGTACCGGTACGCAAAACAAAAACACTATCCTAATAATTAATAATTAAAATACCAGGTACCGATATACAGTATTTGAAATAATTATGGTAACACAATATCGGTACTATCGGTTTCGAAATATTATTGACCATAATTCCGGGTACAGTATTCAGTTTTTTTTAATTAACCAATATAATTTGATTAACTAAGTTTATAAAAAAACCCAATTGATTAAGGCTCTTTAAAATCTGCTGGTGACAAGCAACTGGTGCATATGACTATACTGTACACGTAGCCTATGTTATACCCACTCACTATGTCTGACTGCATACTGTACATTGCGGCTTGATCGAATTCGTCTCTAGCCTGTATATTGTGTTGGTGCCCTTCTTCAATACTCCAGATTCAAATTGTGAAGATTATAAAATATGGGGTGTGAAGCAAGAAAAGGTTTCCAAGCGAGAGATTTAATTGAACGTACGCAGAAGATAGGGACATTTTAGGTGAATCCCATAGTTATGGGGGATAATTCTTGTGTTGCTGCGTGTGGTGAGGCCGAAAGATGATATTGTGAACAGAGAATAGAACAATTCCTACGAGCTAACCAAGTTTAAAGTAAGCAAACTCGTGACAAAGTGTTTGCTGATAATGTTTGCCTAACTTAGCCAAACGGCTAGCACACGATAATATAAACTGCCTGTCAGACCGAATTACCCATTACACAAATAACATGTTAAGTACAATGTACAATAGTTAAGTTTAAAAGAAATGTTTGAAGGAAATGTTTTAATTTGCATTTTTTATATTTGAAATTTCTATAACAGCATTTTTAAAGATATGTATATAAATCAGCTTATTCAAACGCGTCATTTTTGTTGTAGCAATCGATAACGCTTCGCTGCTAACAACAATTGTGCGAAATACCCCATTTGCTAATATCTATATTCGAAAAACATTTACGCCGATTACATCATCTCTCATTTCTATTCTCAAGCCCGTCAACACATCCATCAAATTAATACTGTATAGGCGTAAAGGTATTAAGAATGATAACATATTTCATTTTCTGGCCGTTTCTAAAAATACTTTCTGGGTGGTTTGGGCTTAACATAGAGCGCCCAGAACTCTTTAATTTTCGCAAAACCTTTTAACTAATTTGTGTTCCAGCGGTTTTCTGGTGTAAATCGAAGCTTTTAATTCGCTTTTCCCATCTGTCCCTGTGAGTAATGTGTTTTCGATAGCATACTGTTCTTCTACGTAGCCTACAGCATCCTTTTTAGCGATTAACATTTTCACTTGGCGACTCTTTTCTTAAATCACAGCTAGCGCTTTAGGGTCGAACGAGGAGAGGAGAATAGGTCTACTGCGCATTAAGGATTGTCGCCAAATTGTTCGTGTGATGAATTAATTTATTCGGAGGGTAATTTCGATGATGGAACTCATCCCCCGCGTTCATTCTATTCAAATTGGCGAATAAAAAGTTATTTATCGCTACTTTATTTAAATGAGAGCCCGGATTAACGAGGAGTGAACGATAACTTGTAAATTTGGAATCGCGAACGTTTAATTTTGATAGTCGATGCAAAAATAATATATTTATTAGATTGTTTAACATGCGGTTGATTTCTGAATGCGACGATTTCGCTGATGAAAATTGGACGTCGTTCTAGCGCGGTTATGTTTACACAATGAAAACGGGCAAATTTGAGAGGTTTCAGGCGTCAACTTGAAATTCTTCGTGTAGAAATTTGAGATTACATGTAGGCCTATTGTGAATTTTTTTGAATATTTTGTTAGAAATTTTTTTTTTTATAAAATAAGGAAGGTTGTGGAATCTTGGTTGTGGTAAGGATGGAGACGTCATCTTGAAAATAAGTGGTTGTTCGAAAACGGTTACTGACAACGCTTTCAACCATTCAAATTTATCGCTTCGCAGTAGACGTTTTCCATTAAAGGAACATTTCGCTATTTTAAAAAAAAAAAAAAAAATGGTTACGCACAATGATATATTTCTCAAGTTTTTACCATATTTTACGCGGACGGCGAAGATTCAAATCGGACTTCACGATTTATTAAACTTGAAAAAATTCTCAGCAAAAAAGTTAGTGAGAAGTCCAAACTTTTTATTTTAGAAAATAAATGGTTTAACTTTCAGTAGCTGAGTTTAGAAATTATTAAAAGTCATATTTAAGGCAAAAATTAGTCATTTATTATAAAATTTGATTATACGTTTGCATTTTGTGAGTGTAAAAAAGGCAAATTGATTAGACACTCGTTGATCTTGTTAGCGTTGATCGGACAAATTCTTTTCACTAACCTTTTCATTTCTGACCGTGTCATTTCTGATAAAATGACCCTCGTAATTCTTGTTAAATCTCATTTTTTAAAAGATTTAAGCAAAATTTAAAAACACTTTTACTGGTTTACAAAACCCAAGATGGATGACAACTCAAAGGCAAATATTGAAATCAAATCAACTTTAGATTTCAATTTGCCTTGATTTTTGATTAGTTTCTGAACCCAGCTTATGTTTACGGAAGTAATTAATTTCTTAACTTTTATAAGCCCACCCTGTTTAAAACAATATTCTTGAATAATTAATCTAAAAATACTGTTTACTTTTTTAATAATGTTTTTGGTGCAATTGGTTTTTTTCTTCAAAATATACGAGTAATAATTAATTATAAAAGAAAAGAAAAAAATTTTTGTAATTAATATTTTATATTTATTAATACACTGTATTAATATTTTGTACCGGTAGGCTACTTTTGATGGGGTTTTTTTATCGTCAATTTTTTTTTTTTTTTTTAATATTTTTTTTTAATTGAATTTTTGTTTCATCTTAAAAATCGTTATGAAAGACGTTGAAGAAAGTTTTGTCCCCCGACAGCACAATTCTGATGTTAAGCTTAGATTTATACACTGAGCTAAATTTCAGCGATGGAGAGAGAGTGAATCGAGTAGAAATTTTCGATTTCCCTATCCACACAAGACGAACAAATGAAGGTTGAAGTAGTTATTTATTATTTGGACCAAGTTCGAATTGGATGAGTGGGGGGGTGGTAGTGGTAGTGATAAAGAAGGAAAGGGGGGAAGAGAAGGGAGATCGACCTTTCATGGCAAATTTGCACGTGAATTTGGCACGCGAAGCTATTGATGAAATATAAAGCAGTTGAGCGTCGAAAGTGACGGATGGTGCAGTATCAAATTCTCTTCTGTGCTGTCGAATTTAATTTCCAACTTTACCTATCTACTACAGTACGTTTTTACTAAACTTTTATTTTTTTTTTTTTTGAAATTCAACCGTTTTTGATATTCGGATTACAATTTTAAATCCATCAACTTAACTTTTCAATTTAAATGTTGACATTAATCGAATTTTAAAATTTTACTTCGGATCTAATAAAAATAAAAAAATAGTAAACAAATTGACATTATTTTTAATGTTATTCTAATTTAATATTTGCGTCACGCTCGGTTGAAAATTGGGTTTTAGCGCTTTTTTTTTTCTCTTCAGTTTTAAATGTAAATATTTAAGCGTGAAATGTCTGCCAACAACTGTATTGGCTTAACTTAATTATTGACGCGTAATATATAGGCTTATTAATAATGCATGGTGGACATGTAATTAAAGTATAGTGGCAATGTTGCTGTCTTTGACAACTTTTCATAACGTTGAAAGCGAATTGATTACTTTTAGCTTTCATCTCTTCCCACGTTCTAACTTGATATTTAGGACAACATTAAATCCTCGTTGGATATGTAGGTTGTTGCTATTGAAAGAATCGCTGAAGAAGATATGCGGAAACTAATAGCTACTTTCCAAAGAGATTTTTTTTTTTATTTTTATTTTAGATTTTAAAAGCTTGCGTAACGAAATCGGAATTTTTATTGTAACGAAATTTTAGTTGCCATGGCGAAATTATTTTTTAACGAAATAATATTTGGGAGGGAAATAAGAGGAAAATTCAATAATTATTATGTAAAAGCAAAATGCTAATAATAATACTTTATTTTATTAATTTAAAGAGGAGGTAGAAGCAACGTTAAAATCGGGATCACACACTTTTATTCCCATTTTCATGAATCCTCAGGGAAACAATGATTTCAGCTGCTCTCCTTTATTGCGCCTATACTCATGCTATTGAACTCTGGAATTCAATTTGTTGGTTAAAAAGATTGCATTTCAACATTTTGCATTGATTATTTGCAGTTTCACTTTTTATGCGTTAGTGCTTTCGCTGATACCTATTCGATACCCATAAAAAATTGTGAGCTGAATGTATTAAAGATCGAAAAATAGGCTTTGTAATATTTTATTAAGCAATTGAAAATAATTTTTTTAAGGCGAGTTTGCGGTTGCAATAACGAGATAGCTAAGTAAAAAACCGCATTAGCTAAATAAAAATTTTACTTCAAATCTTCTGTCAATAAAAATAATTGTTTATCATTTCACTTCTTGCTTATTGGTTCTCCCTGCGATCTCCGCATAATAAAAAAAAAAAAGAACGAAATTTTGAACTGCCAATCCGATTTCTTGATATTTATTTTTTTGAGAGAAAATAATAGAAAATATGCTATACGGGTAACACAATTGAAAATTCAGTATTTTTCAAATCATTCAGCAGGGAATTATAACTTAACAACCGGTGAGTGCTTGTTATTTGAGAATTTTCTTTAGAAAACAAAAAATGTATTTTGTTTTCGATATTTTGTTATTCAGTAAGTTGTACAATGTAATGTAATTGTTTTTATATTTTTTATTTACATTTTAAAATGTTTTGACTATTTCGAATTTACTACAACATGATATTTGCGCTACTGAATGGAATAATAATAATAAAAAAAACTAAGATAAGAAGGAAAACAAAACATCTATGAAAAACTACCCACCTGCTTTAGGGCTTAATTAAATTAAATTTAATATAAACATGAAGTGTTCATCAAATATTTTCTTGTGTAAATAAAAGCTAAGTTTTTATTCGTAGATTATGCGTTTAATCAGGAAAACGTCTTTTTTAAAAATAAAACTTTTAATTGTTATGTTTTCACCTTAAACCGTGAAACTGTTTTCAAAGTGGCGCTGCATTTCACTTTTTATAACTGCTCTGCGACTTTCTCCGAAACAAGTTAATAAAAGAGTTATATTTTAAGTACAGTAAATAACTTTCTATAAATACAGTATATATAAAAAAAATAGTATTGAGATAAAGTTTTAATTTTTTTTTATATTCGTTTATTTGCAGTTGAATTTTTTTTTGTAATACCGATAGTTTACAAAAAAAAATTTGGGAGTTAGAGTCTAAAAAATGTCTGACGTTATCTTGTTTACAGCTTTCTCAAATCAAATTTATTCTTATCTGCCTTAAACGAAAGTGTTGAAGCGGATGTTTATCTTTCCATTCTTAATGCGTTGATGCAATTTTAATTTTCTAGCAATCGATTTGCGATGAAAGTGAAATTAGATTGGCATCGTGTGCCTTTTTTCAAACGGCTCTTCCATATTTAGATATAAAGAAAATAATCTTTACTTTTTCTCTTCGAATCATTAGAGAATTTTTTTTATTTCAAATTTGTTGGTCTCGGAATACCGGTATTTAATTACTTAACTTTTTATAAAACTCTATACCGGTAACGTATAAAGTTTTGATAAGCTTAATTCTTATCACTTTTAAAAAAAAAATTACGAAGAATTTTAAAACTCTTAGGGTAAACCGTTCTAGTTGCTCATCAAATCACTAAAAGAAGCTTAAGGTTTTTTTTTTTTTTAGTAATTGACATTTGTTAAGCAGGAAATGAAATGGAATTATATTTTTTTTAAAAACTTACAAAACTCTTTTTCTGATGGGGTGAGACAATATCTGCTGTCAATTCGCGAAACATCAACATTACTGTAATTAAAAAGTTTCTGTTGTAACGTTTTTTTCAACGTACCGCACAAAAGTTTTTGGTGTTTTTCTAATATAAAATCAATTGTAACGCTTATTCATCGGCATTTTATTTTTAAAAATAATGTTCTTTTAATACAAATTTAGTCGTAACGCATTTTCAACGTCATTCCACGTCAAAACAAGGTTTACATTTTTTTAAATTGTTTTACATTATCTGCCTCACACGAAAATCTCGTACGGTAGGGCCTAATAAACCACTTTTCAATTTTAGGGTTATAATCAATTCCCATAATAAAAAGTGCCCCGCATTTATTAGAAAATATCTTGTGCCTTTAGAGAAAATTTCTCGTAACCAAGACATACTGTTACGCTGTTGCGTTATACCTGAAAAATTGTAATTTTTTTTTGGTTACGAGATTTTCGGACGAGACAGATGATACGTAGTTTATCATAATAATAAAAACGAGATTTTTAACGTACCGGAAAGTATTTAATTTCAAAGTACAGTACCACTTAAAATAAATTTTGAGCCAAACAAAAAAAAAAAAAAATACAGTTTGTTTGCCTTAAGCGCACTCTATAACGTTGAGCTAAGAATAAACTTCCATCGTTTACTGGGAAGAGCTTCGGAAATGCTTTTAAGGTAAAATAATTCTCTATAGAAACGATTAGTTATTTTTATTTTTTGATATCGGGAGAAATCGAGATGAGTATAATAATTATTATAATAGGATCGAGAGAAAGCGATGGAATAAAAGCCTTTCGATGATGGCTCAGAGCAAGAAATCTGAATCTGCTTTATCCTTACATTTTCCGGTAATCGAACTCTTTAATTATTGTGAAGAGTTGAATAGATTGTCAATTAACGATCACGGATTTAATTAAATCTTGGAGAACGGCCTAGTGTCACTCATTCTTTATGCTTGAATACGTAATTAACTAACCTAAACGTGGCTCGAACGGATATATTCTTAGGTCATCGTACTCGATTTCCATTAAAAGTCTGCACTTTTAAGTTGGAACTTTTGAGGGAAAAACGCTTCAACTAATAAGAATATCTCCGAGCTATTTGATGAAAATTTTAAAAAGAAACTTGTTATTCTGACTTGCAGGCAAAATAGATGGATGAGATTAGATTAAATATTTTATTTTTCCTCGTCTGTCATTAGTATGGATGAATTTTATTGGCGCCTGGAGTGCTTCGTACGTTGGTTGGGTTGACGTCGGGAAGCGCGCCCTAAGGATCATATCACGCGTACGGTGTTGAGAAAGCATACAAAGGAACAGGGATTTTATCGCTCATGTTTGAATTTATTTGATTTGTACCTGCGCGCAGATCAATTCTGTCACTAAACTCGACTGCTGTGAATGTGTTATCAATTGTATAGTCTCTTTTCGAAATGAAAAATGGGGTGTTTTTGGCGGAAAGGAGAAAAAAAAACGCGGCGAGCGATAGAGAGAGAGAGAGAGATAGGGGAAAAGTTTTACTTGAAAAGCGAATTTTTTTTTTCTCTTTAACTATGATAAACAGGTCATGCAGTACGTTCTCGATCACTTCATATTTTTGGCGAATTTACACTTTCGAGATGAAATTTCTACATAAATATATACGTCTTTTTATACCTTTTCTGGGTTATTGTGAAAATGTCGATACAACGAACTTGACGAAATCATCTTTTACGCTCAAAATTCCAGTGTTTTAATGTTGTTTTCATATTTTTCTCTCAACTTTTAAACTATCAAGTTCTCTCTTTAAGAAATTCGAGGTTTTTTTTTTATAAAAACATTATTATTACTTTTCCGTTCGATGTTTGGTTTGTATTGAAATTAGGCATTGATAATAGACGTAATAAAAGCCTGCGGGAAATCATAAAAATGATTACCGTTATCATTTTCTAAGTGATTAGAGATGATTTGAGATCATTTTTTTAAATTATTATTTTAGTATAATGCCGGTAATGGAAATTTGACGTAATGCAATTAGACCTGGATAAGCGATATTCCCAAGCGACCTCCAACGTATCCGAGTTCCCCCTTAAATCGACTTATTTATCCCAGTTTTTGAGGTTTCCTGCTAATCTAATGTAGGTTCTATTGTTTGGTATTTTGTTATAACGAAGCAAACTGTCCGTCTCTCAACTTCGTTGTATCGACATGTTACTGCATGCGCGAGTGTGTATAACTGCTTTGAAATGATAAAATGCATCAACAAATATTTCTCCGTATTTCCTGTTCTATTATGTTATTGTACTCGTATATTATGCAGACCGTACAGGACGTAAATAGAGAATATTGTCGTGTCCAAGCTACAGTAGCCTACCTACTGCGCATGTTTCTTATTGCGTGTAAATCCCTGAACAACCCTTTGCACTCAACTCTAAAACCGCCATCGAATTTTTTCCCCCCGTCTACTGGTTCGAAACTAATTTAATAGAATCACATAACATGTACGAGTATCTTTTTTTTTTTTTTTTGAGAATAAAGTTTAAATTAATTATGTTAGAAGGTTTTTAAATTGTGAATCGACAAAACGTGCGGTTTTAGTACCGATTTATCTTGTTAGCATCATTATTGCACTCTGGGAATGCCGAAAAAGAGTTTATTACTATACCATAGCGCTAATACGATCAAGTATAGCATTGCTTACAGCACAATGATAAATTTAAAAAAGTTTTAAAACAGAGAAAAAAAGCTATAAAATTACTCTTAACTATGTAAATACGCAATTTTATGTCAGTCTTTGCGCTTTTTTTAACTTAATTTTTTGTTGTGCGTGGTTTCTAAAATGATTAATTTTTGAATTTAGATGGAATATTATTTTTAATTTTATTTAAAGTTAAAGATTCAAAATATTTTACTTGGAAATTTGAAAAATGAAAGTTTGAAAGTTGTCGACGAGTTTCGCTTAAGTTTATAAATGTTTAAGGAGAGAAATGGAATAAAACCCGTAGGGGTGAAATTTTATTGTCCTACATACTGTAATAATTTAGTAGTTTGAGTTTTGAAATGATAGTTTGCATTTTTCTAACAACTCGAGTGTCATACCCAAGTCCCTCACCGCAATGCGGCTTTTCGCCAACTATCTACCAAATTGAGAAACCGAATTCAAACACACTAAAACGCTGCGAAATTAAATACGAGTATGCTTTGAATAATAAATAATTTGTGGGCTTGACTAGCTCAGATCATATTCTAAAAGCATCATCAAAACTATGTGAGAGCATTTTTCTCTTTGTTCATAAAGTTGAAATCCAGATTAACTTTATTTTGAGAATAGGCCTGCCAAAAATATATAAATTCAACGAATTCTGTGTTTATAAGTTTAAATTTTTAAGTAGAAACCGGGCGATAAACATGAAAACTCGCGCTGACGTGCATTTTCTCTTTCTTTTAACTTAAATTAAATAGGCCCTACTGCATGTAAAATATGCACATAATTCTATCGTAATTTCGTATTTAATGAGTTTGACCGTACACGTAGATGGTAACTAACGAGGTTTCCATTGTATTTGGGTCGAGTGCGGATAGCTGCTAATCGAAAGATAAATTGGAAAGTTAAAACGAAATTCGGTAATTGGTTGGTTACCCGTATGGTTGCCGGGCAAAATTGTCCAGCAATATAATTGTGGACACTAGAATAGCGGCCATCATCGTCTTCATCATCAACAATGATTTTGTTCGATCGCCGCAAATGACCTAAATGCTTTTTTTTTTTCTCCCTCATTTCGTCGAGACAAATTAAACCGGTTTTAATTATCTCACGTTTCCTATCGCTTAATCTGATATTGTCACTCTCGCGAAGGCAACCGGCTTTTTCCATTCTGACAAATTTTGACGGTCTGAGCACGCAATGTGTTGTTTTCCTCGACGGACTGATTGACGTTAGCGTGCCGTCATGCCAAAGCAGATAAAATCTTGATTTGTGAATAAAATTATAAATTACGCCATTGCTGACGTAATTAAGAAATAGTAAACGACTAAAATATTTACGTTTACGTGACTTTCTTTCCATGTGCAAAATAATTTATACTGTTTTTTTTTTTTTTAAAAAGAAAAAAAAATTGCTGAAAACTACTGTATATTTAATTACCGTAATTTATTTATTTTAAATACGATGGAAATTAATTTATTCGATTCATTACTTTTTAATATCAGGGCATTTAGATTTTAATTGGATAAAAGAAATTATGATGACGGTACTGCGTAAACTATGTCATTAGTAAAATTAGATTGAAAACAAATTAGTTTTGGGTAATGCGCATAACGTTTACCTACTATATTCTGTAACTAACTTTTTTTCGATAAAAAAAATCCCAAAACATAGAAAAACGAAGAGGAAGTGTCCTCGTATGTTTATTAATTATTCTAAATGGTGCATATAAAAATTTCTGTTGATAAAAAAACGAAATAGCCTACATGTATTCTGATTGTAACTGGTTATACTCAATAAAATTAATTTTTTTTTGAGTACCCAATTAGGAATTGATTAGCCAACCATATTTTATTTGTAAAAATTCATAATAATTATCTTTCAATAATAATTATTGAAGATTTATTTTATCTCATTGTAATTGAACTACATTCCTCATTTTTAAACAGTCATATGGTATTAACAAAAAGCAGCAATAGCACGCGAACAAATTTTAAAAATAATAATATGAGTTTTGGCAGTTTATACCGACTTTTCAGAAATATTTTTTTCTTTCTTAAGCACAATAATTGCTTATCTATCGATTAAGTTGAAATGCACCACAATGTTAAGAAACGGGAATGCTGTACATCAGGCGTGCTAAACATGCGACTCTCAAACGTCTTGACTAGGGACCTCCAACACCTTTTAAAAAATGGGTGCCATGTTTGTTATTTTGATAAAATGGGGTTTGCCTCACGAGCTCGGTGTTTCTCATTTTCTACCTAGCAGTGTTGTTCTGCATTTAGCGCCAAACCTTATTGTTATATTGTTTCATTTCATTAATTTTATTTTCATCAATACTAAATCATAAGTACGAGAGTAATACGAGTAGAGTAAAATCGCGGCATTGATGAAGGCGACAGAGAGATTATATAAACCGTAATATCGCCTACGTGTGTTGGAAATACTGTACATGTACTGTATAAAAACAATATAAATTTAAACCATGCGGCCTATAGCTTATTGATAAAATTAGTGACGAGTGCATGCAATAATCATTGTTGCGAATTATTGTGAAAGATGAGATAAACTACTATATACCGTACATGGTGTTCAATTGCTAATTAAAACTTATTTTACCGTTGTACTAGTAAATGAGCAAAAAAAATGCTTTTTTTTACAACTGATGTTGGTTGGGTACCGGCATTTTATAATCCTGACTGAAAATAGGATTATTTTTAAGGATTTTTGGATGAATTGTCTTTATGTAACTTTTTAAGCACACAGATAAGTTAATAATAATCCTTTGCAAAATGTCAAAAATAATGGAGTGTAGAACGCTTCTCTAAAGTGATGTTTCATCAATTATTTTGTCGATCGAATAATATTCTGTATTTGACAAAATGGCTGATGAAGCAAAACTCTGACGTGGCTAAATTTCCCAACATACGTATGCATTCCAGTTTGCAGTAGACGTTTTAACTTTGGTTTTTTCATAAATGATGTCTCCGGATGCTTCTTTAAAGCCACATCGATTTTTTTTTGTAAAATAACAAAAGAAGGACTATTGAAAGCGTGGCAATCTATCAATTTTTTATGACTTTAATGTTTGAATAAGTTTCTGAACTTTTTATTTTTCTGATTTACAGTATGTAAATTTTACAACCCGGAACCTATAAAGATCTAAAAAAAAAAAATATGACACACACGGTCAGCGCATTATCGATTTTGAGGGTTAATGTCGTTGTTTAGGGCTATTACCCGATTTGCGTAGTGCTCTTAGTTTCAATAAATTGTAACTGAATTTTCATATTATTATGGCCTACTATTTAAAAATTATATCAAAAAAAAAAAATCTTTTTAAATTTTAAAAGAAAAATTGTTTTATTTATTGCAAGCTTCTATCTTAAAAAACACTCTGCATCATACAATTCAACGCGCGTTTCACATTAGAAATACAGTCGACTACTGTGCACTGAGTTAATAAATATGAATGCTGCAACAAAATATCCCTCGAGACAAAACCCATTTAACACATCCTTCGCAGTACATGTAATTGTATTCTGTGGATAATAAACGTGGAGCAAAAATCTAGACTTGGCATTTTTTTAAATTACCGGTACCAAGAGCATTTTTTTATTGTTACCGGTATTATGAAAGAGTAAAATTTAATTTTTTTTTGGTTATTTATTTGGGTCAATAAATTTTAATAAAGTTGTGCTACATAAATTAATTTTTTTTTTTAAATATTAATTTTTTTTGTAAATGATTGTTTAGCAAATTGAAATTTTTTTTGTGTACATTTATATCGAGAGCAACAGTGGAATTACTAACGTTAATCGATTAGTGATTTGATTAAAACCGTGTTATAAAATGAGCCCGTTGAGGCTATTTCATCATCGTAGGTTGTGATTGGCCAAGCAACAAAGTTTAAGCGAAGCATTTCATCGCCTCCGAGGATTCATGAAAACACATCTCGAAGAATCTGATCGTAACTCGCAATGTGTATACAATAATATAAAGTATTGTTTTGGTTTCACCTTCATGCTCTTTCCTCCCCCTCGCCTCGTAAATCTCTTCTTGCAAGTAGCACATGCTCAGCTTATTCTCATCATCTTAACCCTAAGACCGTTTTGACCGCATTTGGATTGCTCTCCACACGCTTATCTATTCACGCCAATTCATTAATCTATTCCAACGTCGAATTAATTGCTGCTATTAACAATTAATCGCGTTCCTCTTGTTAAATCCTCAGGCCACACGCGCGCGCTCCGGTTTAACGCTTTCTCCCGACTTTACGACGATATTCAAGTGTTTGATGCAGTCGAAATGACCTTTTTATTTTGTTTCGAATTCAAAGCTTGTAGTGAAGCCAATAAAGCTTAATGACCTGCAATCTGCTAGATATTGTTTTTCTATGAAATAGACTTATCGATTGCTCCATAAAAATTTCATTTTTAATAGCGAGAGATATATAAGCTGCGTACGGCACAATAATTCCTCAGCAGCTTTTTTAATTGATATTTTCGGAGACGTTTATTTCTCCGGAGAAACGGAAGTACCGGTCACATCTTTCGAAAGGGTGGAGTTGCAGTGGATCCCAAGTTTCCATATTACGCGAGAGGAGATCAAAGTTAAACCTTTGTGACCCTTTCGGAATTAATGAAGCTTGATGTAGCTACAATTTCATCGTTTTTGAACTTCGGGCGAGCAGGATGCAAACCTCGAATTAACGTTTTTTGAAAAGTTATTTTTATTTTTTAAAACATAACTATTAAAAAAAATTGCTTGTTATTAATTTATTCTATATTAAAGTTGTTTATTTTAACAAAAATTTAAGCATTTTAATTGAACTGATTTTTATATCGATATTTATTATTAACGATTCAAAAATTGGATTTACTATTTTAATTTTTTTTTAAATTTTAAATTTTTTTAAAATTTTGATTGGGTTATATTGGTAAATTTAAATAGCATTGACACGTATGTTCTGAATCCTTTAATTTTTAACTTACTTTTGCAAACTGACTTTTTTTTACTGAAATTGCTCAACTAATGTAAAAACAAACAAACATGATAATGTTTACGAAAGTGTTTTTACATGAAAGGGTTTCCACTTTTTCCGCACTTTTCAAAAACGATATATCGAGGTTGTGAAGTTGTGTGCGCTGTGGTGCATTACATGCATAATTAAAGGGCTTAACATGACTCTCGTGTCCATTATTCTGTGACATTTCGCCTCGGTCGAGCCCATCACATAAAGTAAAAGTTGTCGAGTTTTCTGTCTCCCCCCCCTCCCCCCCCTCACCCTCTTCACTTTGTTGACTTCGTAAATCGATACACAGGGTGCGTGTCATCGCCGTGCCATATTCCGCGCTAAAGAGGTGAATTTTGAACGGTTGTTTTGGTTAAAATAGGCATGTACGAAGGGGCTATCAGAACGTGACAAACAAGATTTCACTCAGATTCTTTTCAGCAGGATGATCATTTCTTGTCGTTGTCTGATTACTTCTGTTTGAGGATATTTTCTATAGATAAAATATTTTTCTTCTTCCTTAGCGTTCCCAGTTAAATGCGTGTTTGTACGTGCGTATGTGTTAGGTGTGTGTGCGCACCAGTTGTAGCGTGCATTTGACGTCGAGCGCAATATCGCTTTGTTGTCAAAATGCAATTGGAAAACTCGACTAGGTACATGAGTCGCAGTCGAGTACACTTGAAAAATAAGCGCATGACTATTCAGGTGTGAAATCTCGTGATGTCGGTGCAGCCGAAATAGAACTTAGACGAGTTATGAGTTCGAGGTAAATGAACACATAGGCGCGGAATGGTTAACAACTTGTGGAACTTTTCTTCTTTTTTTATATATATATAAATATAAAAAAATATTGTTTTACTAAAAGAAGTTTGAGAGTTATTGAATTTCTCGTTGAGTCGAAAGAAATGGCGGTTTAAGATTTTGACATACAGAAGCACGTACAGAAACGTGAATACCGTGATGCGCGTTCCTTTACGGTTACGAACTGCAAATGTTCATTTAACTGGATTAACCTTTTCTTTTTGCCTATAAGAAACTTTCTTCGCCAATTTATCATTGTCAAATTCGGTAGAGAAAAAATATATTTATTTATTTATTTATTTTTTTTTAATTCTTTGCATTTAGATAAATCCACAATAAAGACTTTCATTATCCGAATTGATTTTTAAACGAGGTTAAAATAAATAGCGGTGTATTTGTTAGAATTTAATGCTCGGTCGATTGTGCGCAATGTTTTTCATATTCTTAGCTTATCGCAGCTTGCTGTATTTTTTTTTTGGATAGACTACTTTATATAGAAATGCTTTACTGTATCTGGCAAAACCTTTGTTCGAATTGAGCAAATCTTGTGTTTGAATTTGCTTTATATTTGAAAATCGATGGCTTTCAGAGGTCTGAATTCTATTCCAATTGTTTAATTCTAAACATACCGTTAGAGTAGCCTACAACCTTATCAAAGATTTTTGAATTAACAGCAAGTCTTTTATGCTTATTGTATAACCGACATTAATGGACTAGTCACTAAGCACTGTTCGCGTTAGACTTTATCTCAATAACCTTAGATAAATTTTTAACAGGGTAAAATTCGAACTGATTCGCAACCGATCATTCATAATTTAAATTTAGATTGATTTTAATAATGATTAGACTACTACGGTATCATTATTAAATTATTGTGTTTGAAAAGTTACTTTAATTTTCAACATTGACTTGTTTTAAATAAATATTTTTACTAAGTGGATTTAGTAATTTAAAGCAAAGACTCCAGACAAATTAAAAAAGTAGACGAAAAATAATCAAATCTAAAGTCTAATGAATTTTAATATTGTCTTTTTTTTTTTTTTTGGATATACTGTACATACAGTACAGTATTTCTTTTGATTTCTTTTTTAATTTTATGTCAACAATATTTGCTAAAGTAATTTTTGGTTAATGTTTTATTTATTTTGAATAATTAATAACTATTACCGGTGTATGATTTTGAGAAAGCTTATATTAATCAATTTAGAAAGATTGTGCAGGTACAGTATTATCAAATTTTGATAGAATCTAAAATAAATTTTCAAATCAGTTTGAACGAGTTTCTTCACTATTTTATTTTATGCTAAGGAGTTTTTAAATGTAAATTGAATGAGCTTATATTGAATTTTGAATGAGTTTATACTTTTTATTTACCGTACATAATAATTTAGAAAAGGGTTTTTCAATGTAAGTTATAAAGTTGCATTATTTAATGAGCTTTTAAGTTTTAAAATATTTATGGAATTGCATCGTTACCTCAATTTTGAGAATAATGTGGAGTAAGCCACTTAAGTACCGTAGTGTTCCTATCACTTCAATATTATTATAAAACAGCAGCAGTAACTTGTGCCTTAGATCTACTTTTTTAAAGGAAGAATTCTTAGTCAACTTCAGATCTCTGCAGTACGGTACTTGATCCTTTTCGGCTTTAAGAAAATGAAAATGCTTTAGCTTGAGGTTTTTTTTTTTTATTTTATTTTAAATCTGTCCCTTGTTCAACATTTCATCTCTTCAGGAGGTATAAAAAAAATGGTAGAAAGGAAAGCTTTAATTTATCATCAAATTACGCTGCAGTAAGTGCCTGGTATTTCTCTCAAACTAGACACCTAATTCCAAAGTAGTTGATTACTTAAAAGCTTCTTTATAATTATATATATATATTTTTTTTTTTAACTTTCTAATCTTTGATACGTTGATTAAAATAAAGATAAATTAATAATCATGCATGTACTAGTTAAATGGAATTGGGTCAAATGTTACCCATTTAGTTTATAAATTTAAACACGTTGGGCGATAGTTTCATATCGGATGTTTACGTCGTGTTCTTGTAAGAAGTGTGGGTGTAAAAGGGGGATAGAAAAAGAATGAGCTTTTCGGTGAACTTGTTTTCAAGCAATGTGTTGAAAAGAATCCCGCAGAGCCGCAAACCAATTATTTATTGCAGCCGTACAGATCAGATACGATTTAAAATGTTGACATGTGGCTACGGAGACCATCGAGTAGCTTAACGGAGACTCTCGGATCTTACAACTAACCGGCACTTATACGTTTTTACATCTGTGGTGGATATTTTGCAGTATTGTTGGGATAAATGCAGAATTCACACACAAATCGATATTTTCTTACATGTGTACAGTCTATTACGGCATAAGGAATTTTTTTTTATATATATATACGGTAGTAGAGAGCAATAAAAATAATTTAAAAAATTGGTTATTTTCCATATTTTGTAGAGTAAAATATTTTGAAAGAAATTTCAAAGTACCCAAGTACAATTTACAAATGTTTTTTTTAATAACAAATTAATAAATGATTTCGAGTCTAAATAGATTATAGACCTAACTAGGTGTTTATTATTTTAAGATAATGAAATTTCCAAAAACATTTCGTTGATTTGTTATTATACCGGTATTAATGTTTTTTTTTTCTTTCTTTTTTTGTAAAATGATAGATTGGGGTTGTACGTTTTTTAAGCGGTTATTGCGGTAATACCATTTTGTAAGAAGAAAATTGGCTTATACGAATAAAATCTGTGCGCGACTTTTTTTTTATGCTTTATTTTACAACCAGAATCCCTTTAAAGTTCTAAAAATGGAATTTGGTTTTACGACCAATTAAACGAGGTAATAGTTTCACGTTTTATTAGGTAGAGTTTGAAGTTACTGTTATTTACAATCGATTTTCAAATACTGTACTGTTTAATTAAATACAATGGAATCTTGTTTTTTGAGTTTTCCATCTAAAATACTGGGTGTCTGAGATGTTTATACACAACTTCCGCCGCCCGCTATTAAAAAAAAAAAAAACTTAGGAAAGCTAAAAACTTAAAAGTTGAGCCTTTTTATAGAGGAAACATTAGAAAATTATAAACCAAATAATGCAATTCATACCAATTGGTTTCCTATAAAGCAGCACAACTTCAAGTTTTAGCCTGGCAATTTTTTTTTTTTTTTTAATATGGACCTTCTTTATACTGCGTGCTTTTTACGAGATTAGTTAAAACGCAAATTGCGTTCTGAACTTAACGCGTGGTTTTAACTTGGAAAACTAAAAAAAAACTTTTTTCACATAAATTTGCTTAAAGAAAAAATAACTCGACGTAGTTCTTTCTTCAGTTCATTCCCGATCGACTGTTTAACATACGTTATACAGCCTACATTTGTTTCGTAAACATTGAGACAAAATGTCTGGATTAGATGGAAGACACCATTCGCTTTTATTTGCAACGTCGCTTTCCACCGGAGCCGGTTTAATTTAGCGTCGCGAGAGTTATTGTTCCAGAGCAATATCCGAGAAACAACTTGGAAATGAGTTCCGGGATCTTTATTTTAACTCTACCGGTATCTTCGCGAATCTATTGCCGCTCTGGTTCCAACTTTCTTCGTCTCTTTTTTTGGTAAACGTTCGAATGATGGGATCGGGAGAAAGTGTTATTCGGCACACGATTATGATACTTAGATCATTGCCAACTCATTTGATTTGGATGGGGAGAGGGAAAAAGTTTCCAAATTCAAGCTCATTTTTTTTTTTTTTATTTGGAAGTTTACTTTTATTATTTTTTTCGACCTAAATTTAGTAGAAAGGATAGTGAGCGGCGTTCGAAGCAAATTGTATTGGGGCGCCGGCAGATATTACCGTTTCAACGGTCGTTATCGTTCGGTTTTGCTAAACCTTCGCTCTGATCGTCGAAGTTGTTAAGGTGGTCGTGCTTAAACAGTTCTTCCGACTAAACAATTTCATTTATTATCGGACACGCTCGATCGTCGTCATTTGGACACGAGATATCGGAACCGAATTGGCAAAAGAACATTGTACCCAATTTATCAATGTCCAACGGTTTTTACTCGCATCAAACCCTTTTTCGACTGGCAATTTTTCAAAGCGCAGCCCGGAAACCACCGAAAACCTCTAAACGATTATCTAATTTATCGCGCGCGACTTTCCTCGTAGGCTTAATTAAGTAGGGTTTATGTAAAGGATTTAATCACAAATTGTAGGCCTTTAAAATGATTAGGAGCTTTTCGTATAAGCTTACCGCGATAGAAAATCGCAAAGTAAGAAACCTAATGTCAATGGAAATAAAAGAGAAATAAAGTTAGAAAATTTAATTAATAGTGGAGAAGTGTTAAATGCAACATCTTACAATAAAAATAAATCTTATGATTGATTTATTAATATGTATAACTGCGTCTTGAAAAACTTTACGAAGTAAATTTCTGCGAGCGTGTATAGTGAACGTAATTACTATTTAAAAAAAAACCGGGAAGTTGAATGGAATGCGTAAATTAGCAGCGCGGCAAAGTTTTTGTCAAAGCATTTGAGTAAATATTAAGCCTATTCATAAACTAGACATCAAAACAAACAAACAAAAAAAAAAGCATTTGCGAAGCTGTTTTGACACATTTGGAAATTGTATAGTCTACCAAACAGTCTAGCAAAGTTCAAAATTTTAATAATGTAAATTCTAAAATATACCGTACTACTGCATGTGCTAGATAGTTACTTTATTTGAATAAACTTAATGTTTTCTGTATTTGTACAGTATTATTATACAGTATAAAAATTAAATATGTAAATAAACTTATCGAAAAGTTAAGTTTATGAATTAAAATATTTGCACAGGCACTTGATTTTTTTATAATAAATTTTGATGAAATTATTTGCTTTTACCCTAATAATGTTTTATGTCATTTATTGTCGCACTGCGTTTGCATTAAAAAAATTATATAGTTTTTTTCTTTATGTAAAATGTGCGTCATGTAAATGACAAACCGCAGCAAAAAGTTTTACGCACATTATTTTTAATTTTAGATATAAAAATTTTTTTTTTTTATTGTAAATAATGTATTTTGAGGGTTTTAAGATTTATTCAAAAGAGCGCAATGTTCGTAGAGCATATAAAAAACAAAGGACTTTGTAGATAAGGCATAAAATATGACTGAAAAATAAAATATTGAGGGAGAAAAATGAATTGTTTTTTTCACCATAATATATTACATATTGTATCAGAAAGAAATCTTATACAAGTTTTTCCAATCGCTCAGTCTAAGCTAAATTAAATTACCGGTAATTTTCCATTCGCAAAAATTTTACAAAATCTAAAAAAAAAAATTTTCGTACGGATTTATATTTGCGGGGGAAGGTTTTTACTGCTTTATAATTTCATAATAAAATTTTTACACCATTGAAGTATTTCCCATTCTCATATTTTGAAAAGAGACGGAAATGAAATATATAACACGAATATAGAAAAAGAAATAGAAAGTAGAAAATATTTTTTATTTTTTAAAGAAAAAAACTAAATTCGAATTTAACAGCTTTATACAAACTTTTTTTGTTATTTCTTTTATTTATTTAAAGGGTGAAAAAGAAGATAACACGCTTCTTTTTCTTTATCTGTACGTGTAGTTCGTGAGTCGCGATGAGTGTGAATACACCTGCAACGATTGTTGTCACGTGCAAAGATGTGCGTGATGTGTGGAAATGGATTCGATTTATAGAAATAATGGCAGCAACGGTACGATTCGATCGGTTGTCAAATAATGGGATTGATTTGTAGATGAAGATAAGCGCGAGCTTAGCTCTCTATATTTATACAGAAAGATGATGATGAAGAGACGGATATGAAGACAGCGTGATGGAGAAGGATAAAATCCCTACTACTTCTCATTTTAAGTCATCCTTTTTACAGCGAAACTTGGGTCACGTTTTGTCAACATTTGCTCTTAATTATGGATATCGCTGACAAGATACATGAGATTTACAGCACATTAACAGAGGTTATAAGAAAAGTGGGTCTTAGTGCCAAAATTGCTTTTGTACAAAAAATACAACAAAAAAATTTGAAGTACTGTATTTCATTTCTTTATATATTTATTAAAAGCTCCTCAATTTTAACTTATTAAAATCCCACATTTCGGCTCAAAATGTTTTTATTGAAAAATGAATTTTTTAACAAAAACAAATAAAAAAAAAAAAAAAATGGAAAAAAGACCTACTGTATAAGTCTATGTTTCATTCAAAAACCATCACAATTTTAATACATGTACATGTATAAAGTATTAAAATCCGTCATTTTTTTTAAAATATTTTTTAAATGAAAAAAAAATTGTACGTTTCAACTTATATAAAAAAAATATATACAGTACTGGTATTTTTGATTTAAATCTATCACTACCGGTATTTCTAAATTTGCATTCAAAAAATACTGGTTTTTACTTTTAAAAAAAGAAACTAACTTTTTACTACGGTAATAAAAATTACTTATACTAATACAGTAATAACCTGTATTTATTATTTTTTTTAAAAATAACCTTTTTTATTTAAAGAAATTAATTTTTTGTTTTGAAAATTCTACCAAAAATATTTTCTTCAATACAGCACCTACATTTTTTTAAGCAATAGTTTACATTTTTTTTTATTTTTCCAATCCTGAAATTTCTTAAATATTTTGTTTTCACAAAAAAAAAAAGGCACAAAATCATTGTTGGAAGTCCAAAATTTTAGTGCTTTTTTACAGCTTCAATTTTGGTACTCTCCCTACCCAAGATTTAATCAATTGCGATTACGACGTTGCCCGTAAAAACTGTAGGAATAACGTTTGTGTTCAGTATTTTTAGTGCGAAATTAATAAACAGGCGTCTTGCAATTATCAGGGTTAATCGAACATTATTTTTGCCCTTAAGACGTGCACGTACGTTATTCTCGCGTGCGTGAAATCACAATTTCGTTTTTTTTTTAATTATTGCAAGACGAGTGGGAGGTAAACGCTAAAGAGATTTCTGCGCAGGTGAACGAGCGTTGACATATTATTATTATACGTTATGTTTTTATCGTGTATAGAGTTAACTATTACTATAAATCGTATGAGCACAATGACGCAGCAGGTGCACCAACTAATTGATACTTAATAAATAATCGTAAAACACGGTCTGTACGTATAAAATGGAGGTATTTAAACTTGGCGCTGGGTAATATCGATACAATGTTGAGATATGAGGAGGGGGTACTATAATACAGTATTTTAGGTTTTGGGATCTGATCAGCATGATGGGATCAAGATCTACGTTAATAGGATCGAATATTATAGCATTTTTTACGACGACAATCTTTTTTTTGTTGTCATTTTTAGACAATATTGCTATCAATTTCGGAACTTTATGTGTTTGTTTTTTTTGCTTTTGAAAATGGAATTGTTGAAAATTTGTCTGCCGCGCAACAACTTATTATTGAAAGTGTATAGAGGATTATCGAAAATTGCGTCTCAGACGTTGCAAATTAGCATCGTTGGGTCTTTTCGCTTTCTTCTTGTCTCTTGTTTCATATTTTTTTTTTAAAAAAAAAAAAACTGAGAATAAGAAACGTTGAGGAAAACATGTCTTCTTGTCTGGACGTTCTGGTGTCATCTTGATTTTATATTGAGATTTTGCTTTTTTTTTTTTAATATATTTGTTTGTATGCTTTTCCGGTTTTAATAGTTTCCTTTAATGCGAATTTTATATTCATTTATTTTATTAAAATTTATAAAAACTTTTAAGTTGAGTTTTTATCAAAAGAAAATTTTCAAATTAATTTTTTTTTATTGAAATAATTTTAAGATATTTTTTTCTATGATTACGAGTTTAAACAAAATTGCCCTTACATTCATAAAGACAACAATTAATTCCGAATTTTGTATAAATTTCGAATAAAACTTTGGTTATACTAATTGTTTGTCTGGACAATTTTAGTTGAAAATAATTGCGTTGGAATTATTATTATCGGGTCATCTCATAAATAAACTTAACGCTATTTTTCTATGAAATTAACAAGGGATAATACTGTATACCATTTTACGAAGAAAAAAAGCCGACTTCTATCATTTTTTTTTTTTTTTTTATTTATTAATAAAAACGAGCATTATTAGATTTACTGTTGAAAGAAATACGAGGTCGTCAAAATAAATTTTATGAGATCGTTGGTAAATTAATGAGCCTGTTCGTCACCCCTATTCGCACAATAATCAAACCTTGTTTATAACACGGGCGTTCATGTTATCGTCATGTAACTACTGTATTTTGTTGAAAGAGTTGTATATTTAGGAGGCAATAAAAGATTTTCTGAAATTAGAAAGTATTTAAGCCGATTGTGGAGCTATATTTTGCTGACAAATGGATAAAGAGTTTTATAGATAAGGCATTTTTTTTTTATTTTGGCTCTCGTCCATGCAACTCGACGCCTATATGTTTACTGTTCTATTTTTTAGCTTGTTGATCCCTGTGTAACATAGCCTTTGCTGTTTATTATTGTGGAAACTTTTAAGTCGGACAGATGTTAATCTTATCAATGGGCCTGTGACATTTTCAACAAATGCGCGTGCGAGAGGAAATTTTCATCCGGAACGAAGCTACAATACATTTTAGCGAATAAAATAAGAGAATGCAGACGTACAGTAAATGAATGGCTGGGAGGGGGAGTATATTTGAAGAGAAAAGATGCTTACTTTTCAATACAAAACAATAGCTGGGATTTGTTTTTTCTACCTAAAAAAATTTCATAACACTAATGCTTCGTTTAACGAAAATGATCCATTTGAATAGAAACTGATTTTTTTTTTTAAATATATTTTCAGAGGTTGAATGTTATAAATCAGAACAAATTTGTTAAAATCAAAGCTTTTTTGGATGAGCTAGTTAGTATTTTTGAAAATTCGTTTTAAAGGAGTTTCGTATGTAGAGGGTTCGTTAACTGAGATATAACAGTTATTTAAAAAAAAAAAAAAAAAAGTAGCGTCTGTAAGGATACGCTTTGTTTATCACATAAATAATAATATTTACCATAAAGAGAATTTTGATTGAAAATGATTGCATAGTGAATATAAAAAAAAAAGTCAATTTGTAGAGTGATGGAGGTTCGCTGACTTCTTAACCCGCTTTTGTTTTCTCAATCGGAAACAGCAAAAAAAAAAAAAAACTGATGAGAATTCATAGGCAACGCTAAGCAATTTACTGTAACGATACTCTTATCATTCTGCGAATAATTTTGGTTGAAATTCATGGTATGGTTGAAATATTTAGGAATCTTATTGCATGTTTATTTCATCGAGCGTGTTTGTGTGTATACAGTACATGTACTTGTGTAGGTACAGTATGTACATGATTGTATAGGCTACATTTGAATCTTTTACATTTAGATTAGATTCGGAATTGGAATTTCAAATCGTCACTCGCAACTTAACAAAATGTTGAAAAACATCGACATCGGTTGCATTCCACCAGGAATTTAATTGGAAAATGTTTTTTTAATTAAGCTCTCGATAACACGTATTTACGCAATTCGACGAATAATATTTAGATAATTTGTTTAAAGCGATTTTACACGTATTTATTTTAATTAAATAACAGTTTAATAAGATATAATTTTTGGAAACAAATATAACTTGCATATACAGTAACTCGATTGTTCCAATCAACCGGCAAACCTGTCAAACGTTTTAATCATTAATACCGAAGCAACACATTGTTTATGAGATTGATTTAATACTGTAAACAAAAAAATCTAATTAGAACAATTTTTTTTTAGTTTTTAGATTTAAAAATAAAGAAATTAGCAATATGGACTGAACTGCTTTTAGATTACAGTATGAGATTTTTTTTCGGTATTAACATTATTATAATTTAGAACTTTGTGAACAATTTTAAAGGATTTTAATAGCAACATAATAAAATACTATAGTCATACGCGATTTAAGCTTTAAGCGTTCAATCTGAAATCGAAGAACATGCGTAAACAAAAGTTGATGTAAAACAGACAGTAAATATACCGTAATGATTGTTTTTTTTAGGCGAATTCTCTATGGAATTTTTATTTCTAGTATTTCTTCGCTCGCGGATCAATGATTTAAATTACGAGTAGAAAAAATTCGTAGATACGGTTTCTTTGGGAAAAAAAATTATTTATTGTACCGGTATTCATATTTTTAAAAATTATTGTGTGGGTGATGATTTGTTCTAAGCTGCAAATCTCCATCTTGATATTTACAATTTATTAAATTTTGAATGAAAAAATTAATTGAGTGTTGATGTGTGGGCTGTGCGTATCTCATCGTATTTTTGAAAACATTAATTTAGTTGATGATAATAATACTGTATCTCTAACTCTACATGATTAATTAAGCGATGGAATAACGGAGTAGCATCACGTGCAAATTACATTGTTTATTACTTTTTATTATTGAAAGAGACAAATAAATTAATCAACGCAATTCCGGTCTTCGTCTTTCTAATTATTTTTTTTTTTTAAATATTATTATTTCGATTTTGTTTATTAAATACGGGCATTACTTATGCTATGCTGACGTGATGAGGGGGTCTTATCTTGTCTCGGTTAAGATTAGAAATTTTAAGGCTTTCCGCTAAATTAGTGATATTATATACGCTGCATATCATTTGCATATACAATATTGATTTTATTTTAAGTGTAAATGCAGACGAAAAACAATTAAGTTAACGCGAACAACAAATATTTGGCCAAAAATTATGCGTAAAAAAAAAAAAAAAAAAAAACATTTACAGTATTTATTTTGTTTTTTAATAGCCAATTTATTTTAAAACTAATTCATGATTATTTACCGTACTGCTTTTGGGAATTAGATAAAAATCTTGGAATTTATGTTGAAATTTTAAATACCGTATTTGAGATTAACATTGTTAAGGTTTTTAATAATTTATAAACTTAAATATAAAAATTGGTAAAAAAAAACAATAATTTTGTTTAAAAAACTTCAAATTTGTAACCCAATTTTTTTTTTTTAATTTTTAGAATATTACAACATCCTATAAGCAAATCTTATTAACCAAAGAAAATCACGAAAAATCTTTTTAAAAAAAATTATGCACATTTTCATTAATTTTTGCAATTTTTTTTTTTAAGAAAAATGTAAAAGCCCTTAAAGGATTAATTAAATTTCCGGATGTTCATATTATGAACAACGTGCAGGAAACCTTTTCTTATTAGTTTCTCATTAATTCCACTAAGATTTTTCTACCGAAAGAAAAGAAACTCGTGAAAATAAGTTAGATTCGGTGCGATTTTTCTTTACAATACGGGCATTTAAACGATTTCATAAGAAAAGGCAGGCAAAAGTGTGCGTACATGCATGACGCACGCGCAAATCCTAAATTGAATATTAACGTTTGCGTAGTAAAGATAAACGCTTGATTTTAATATGTTGAGCCCCGCCAGACGGATGAATGACAAAATAATGTCCTCCGTACGGAATGCAAAAATTTATTAAACATTCAGAAAATGCCTCAACTGACGCGTTTTCATTTCCAATTAGCAGAGCAGAATAATAGTTGAAAAGTCGATCGCGCACTCTCTCTCCCTCTTCACTCTTCAATAATTAATAGTGAAACCCGGTTGCTACGTGTACTAAGGGGTATTTTGTGTTGAGGGAATGAAATAAACAAGTTAATTACACGTCTATATGACTTGCACAAATACTTGGGGCTATTTCGTTGCGGGCAGACACGTGCAAAACGGAAGAACCTTTTAATCAAGCATCTCGTTAATTAGATAAACTGTCATACCTCCGCGCTTATATCTCTTATCAACCGCGTCTCTTTATTATCGATATTATTGTTTTCAGATTGCTTGAACAATACAGAAATAACACTTTTGCTTGAATATCTGCTTAAATCAGCAAAAGACAAATTGCTTAGGCATACAAAATGTGGTATGTTAAAATTTGTAAGCGAAAATATGTTGTGAGTGAATTTTGGAGTGCTCTTTTAACGGTGTCCCTTTAAAAAAAAAAGTTGCCGGATTTTATGTGTCGGTCCAGATATCTGTTCAATTTCCGCTCGGTAACTTCCGATAGTTTTAAAACTCTTTTATACGCAATTACCGGCAATCTTCTAATTTATTTTATTTATTTATTATTTTTTTTCGTTTTATTGCGACAATTTACCGATTAAAGCACTTGCGAGTATTATTTTGCATAATGAGCGTCAAGAAAAACGGACAATTTTATAAATTGTTGTGAAACTTCGTTAAAGTAGAAACAACACAAATTGTACGAGTAGGCCTATGTATCATAAATCACAAAAATAATACTTTTTTTTCTAACTGAAGTTATGCATACATTATGTAATATTTGTGCTCTTCGTAGATATCTGCTTTTTACAATATTTATTTATATATTGATATCTGTAGTCATATGTTTGATTTTAATTTCTTTCTTGTTACTAAGACTCGTTTGTTTATTTTCAAAATTGGCTGAAAAAAATTTAAAAATTGAAATTCTGCTATTTAATCGAACTTAATATAATTTTTGGCTCTTAGCTATGATTTTTAATCAGAAAAGTTTCCAGCGCATAGAATTCCCTGGTCTTTACTATCTGAAATTACTTAAGCTTTGTTGACAAAATTTTGCTATTAATTTTGTCAAAAAAAATATTTCCGCTTTAAATCATGTTTGTTTTTTTTGTATTTTCCATTGGCAAATGAACATGTAAACAAAGAATAACTTGTGTTTATATTACTAATGACTTGCTACGCTACGCATTGCATTTCAATTTCTAAAATTTGGAACCTTGAAAAAAATCAAAATAAATTTACGATACACAAAATTTTCACATTTAAAAAAATTAAAGATTTGGCTTCCGATGTGTTTTAGCTTCATTTTTTATTTGAAATAAACTCTGTTATTTGGCGTAAGTTTTTTTTTTTTTTTTTTTTTAAAAAAAGTCCGAGTTAAATGGAGCATTTAATTATTTCTTACGGTGAAATTATATTTTATTTTTGAAACTTTTTAATGGTTAATTTATTTCTTTCGTAAGTTCGCGCGATTTGATTGAAAGTTGAATCACGTTTCAAATAATATCAACTAAAGTAGTTCGAAAAAAGAAAGTAAAAAAAAAATAATAATAAAATGAAAGAAAAAATCAGCAAATCTACTTTACATATAAACTAAGTAGGCTTACGCAATAATTGTAGTATGATGTTTACTTGAGCAAAAAAATAACACAATTACAAGACCGGTGTAGGTAGTTAACTGTTTTTTCAATGGTCGACGGTTTCTTTTAAAGTTTTTTTTTTACACTGGTAAAAAAAAAAAGAAAACTTGTTGCTTACCAATGAATTAGAGTGCGTTAAACCGTTCAATTTTCGAAAATTTATTTCACCTTAATATTTTTTTTTATAAGCAAAAAATGTCTTATTTTTTTATTTTACGAGCTTCGCATTTAATTTATGGGTTTTAATAATGTCAAAAAAAAAAAAAGAAAGAAAGAAATTTCGAGCAAAAGTATAATATTAATAAAATGGAAAAGGATCATAAAACGAAAACAAAATGAAACTTACCATTTTTTGAGGATTAGAAAAGTGAGTAATATCCACAATATGCGAACTATTAATTACATTTTTAATTCTTCTTATTAATAAAAATTCAATCATTCGGCGATTATAACATTGAGATCAAGAATTTTACTAAAACGTTGAATAAAGTTCTTTTCTATTATTTTTTTTTTATTCAGCAATTTAACACACGTTAGTAGATTTTGAAATTAATTTTGATGAAGTTTGCGAGAAAGAAAATATTAATAACAATCACTCTCGTATACTTTTTTTGTACGTATGTTTACTGCTATTGACGTTATAATAATACTGTATGTGAATAGAGAACACAATCACTCTCACTCACTCTCGAGTGCTCTGCGTTCGCTTCATCACGAGTTTGCGCCGATCGAACCACGCGCCGTTGTATTTATACTTCCAAAACCATTTCCAAGCTTGATTCACACTACTCCTGTTTTCAATTTTCTCATTTGGCTAACCAACATTATTCAAAAGTTCGAGACTACATGGCATTCGTGAACCTGATTATACTCGCAATTAACAATAATTAACTTCGGTTCAGAATTTTAATTAGACGCCATTATTTTATTGACATAAATTTTTATAAATAGTAAAAACTGAAACATGTTTCCCTTCAACACTTTTGTGCTCTACATGTGCAATTTTAACCGAATTTTAATAAATATAATAATTGTTAAAAAAAAAAAAAAGTATCGTAATGAAACGCATTAACTTCTTAAAAACGCGTGGGTAGATAATAGTTTTTGCTGTCGTCAGAAATGTCAATAAAACAATAATAACAAAAATACCGATAATAATACAATGTACAGTATTGCAATTCAAGTAGGGCAAGAAAGTGTTTTGATTGGAAATTATATTCTTAATAAATAAAACGGCCAATAAATTGATTGCGGATTAATATTAAAAGTTCTTAGTATTGATTTTTCTTTATTTTCGTCAACAATTTTGTCATTTTACAATTGAAATTAGCCTGCGTCCAGCTCAGCTGCTAGTGTATATGCGGTCATATACATTAAAATCTACTTTTTTTTTTTGATGTCTAAAATATCGAAATAATAATAATAATGAAACAAATTGTAGTAAGTTATCCATAACATTCTATAAAGTGGTAGTCATTACATTGTAACATACACTCGATCTTAATAGCCACCCTCCGGCAGACAAGTTTATAATCAATAATAATAATAGTTTGCATCAACTTCCTATTACAATTATGGATAAAATAATAACAATTGAGTAATAATGCAATATTATCTGAAAATTTTAATACAGCTGGCGTAGTGAGTATTGTTATTAGCTTTTGTCAAAGCTGTGTGTGCGGAAGTTCTATTTGCAATGAAATTGACTTAACAATGCTCGACGTATCCTGCCAATCAATCATTGATATGCTTTTTTTTTTGTATGAATATTAATCAGGGTAAAAAGTTCCGCTAATTTACAATTATTGTAGGTAGTATTTAACAAGTGTCTATAATATTAGAATACTACAACAGTAGAGAAATTATTAATTTGTGATGGTTTTTCGCATATGAGTAAACCCCTCACCTTTTGAAAAAGCGATATAAATGTATAAGTAAAAAGTTGCTTACAGTTTAAATTTATCCAAGCGCGAGTAAATGATGAAAATGTTGATGTTAAGAACTAAAAAAAAATGTAATTATAAATGCTTTTCACGTAGATTTTGCACTCATTACTTCGTACTCCTAGACTATTATATATACAGTAATTTAACGTATTAAACGCCCACATCGTGCTTTGAAATTTGTTTTGAACTATCTTTTTTTTTTAAAAAAAAAAAAAAAAAAGAAAGAAAGAAAAAGAAAGAAGGTATTGCAGGGGCGGATTTAGAAATTTTTCTGCGTTAAGCCAAATAATTTTTGCCGCCCCTACAATGACCAAAAAAATATGAAATGAAAGTTATAACTGCGTTGAGTTGAAAATTATCAAAATTGGTACCTTTTTGAGCTCAATTGGCCGCTTCAACGAATGTGCCACTCTTAGACCGTGGCATTACTGCAAGCCTAATTAGAAATTCGCCAATGCGGTATTGGCTAATTATTATATGAGATTATTTTTCTCAGGCCTTAAAAAAGACAAACTATTGAGAAAATGTTTGTTAAAAACCAGGCCTGAAGTTAGTATACAGTAATGATTTCCTGATGTCAGTGATGATTTTGCAAATGCAATACTGTAGAAGGAGTACGTAAAGGGCCGAATTTGGGAGGACCAAAATAAGAAAATGCGTAATTTAGCAAAACCCTATCTGGCACTTTATTATTTTTATTCTACCATTTAACGGATTTCCAATTAGGCCAGATGAGGCCACGGTCCCTGGACGGCATATTCCTAGAGCTCAAATGTGTATTTTTTTTTTCGCCCTGAGGCCTAACTTTTTCAACGTCTCTAACTCTACCTTATCCATCTCTGTTGGTGGAGGGGGGGGGTGCAAAAGTTATTTTTGTTTTCGAGCGCCATATAGTAGGCATTACAAAATTTTTTGGACCGAAATTGATCATTTCTTAAAAAAAAATTTCGCTTCGACGCATGCTCGGCGCTTATTTACATATTATACATACAGTACTGTATTATCATTTTATTGGTAAAAGGGGGGCTGGGAGGAGGAGGGGGCTCTTGCACAAGAGCGCCTCATATCCACGGAACGGGACTTGGGGCTCATAAACAAGAGCGGCGATTTCAACCGCAGCGTGTTACAATTATTATTGTAACACGCCACTTAAGTGACGTTTTATCCAATGCCTTAACTTAAGATTTATTTTTACCAAGGTTTACTAGTATTCAAAAAAAAAAAAAAAAAACGAACCACTTGCGTTTAAATTTATTTTTTTTCGGAACTGATTTGTTAAGGTAAAACACAATGTTTGTGGGTTTTTAACTTTTAATAATTAATGTTCTATATATTCTGAGTTTAAAATATCATTCTTCAGTGCTTCACCGTCAACACAACTTTCGCAAGCAGCAAGACGAGCTCGGCGCCCCCCCATGAATAATTGCTGAACTAATTCCAGCTTGATTGAATATTCGAATTCGTCTCGTGTATGTAGCACGAGACATGGAACTTGGAAGCCAACGAATGGGATGAATTCGATCAAGTCGGAATCAGTGCAGTGCATAGTGAGTGGCAAGCTCGACTTCCTGGCTGCGAGTGTTCAATGTTCAACTGTGTTGAGGCCGAAAAAGGATATTTTAATAATTACAGAATAAATTTTCCATGTATCATTAAAATATATACAATAGGAATTAATAAACTGATTAGTGTAGCCTACTAATTCATTTGAGTTCGTTTTTGTATTGAAAAACTGCACAAATTAATGATAAAATTAATAAATAATTTATTGTTGTAAAATACGATATTATTAAATCTACAAAACATTCAATTAAATTTTTAATGACGTTTTTAAAACGTAATTGTTTTTACAACCGGTGCCATTTCAAATAAATCCATAAAACTTTTACAGTATATACATTTATTTAGTTTTGCAAAAATAATTATACGGAAGATGAGTTTTGGTTATTATTTACTTATCTTTTCCGGATTCACTTTGAAAATAAGATGTTATGTTTCGAGTTTTCGATACAGGACCATTTTTATGACGACCTTTTAATTTTCTTTTAGAAGCGCTTGACGGTTGTAATTGACGTTGAACAGTGGTCGTTTGAAATTCTGAATTAAGTTTCATCGCCAAATGATAGTCTTCGTGTTCGATTTGATCCCAAACAGAAATTACTTTGTGACATTTATCGCACACGTAAGTATCTTCAGTTTCGTTTACAGACTTATTGGTTTCGTTATTTTTTAAAGAATAGGTTCCGGAAAAAAACTTTGCAATGCCTTTCGAAGAAGGTAATTTTTCGTCCGCTTTAAGCTGCGCCGTAACTTCAGTCTTTAAATCATCTGGTAAGTTATTGAATACATCTTTATCGATATCATTTAAATTTAATTTTTCATTTTCTCCGAGTTTTTTTACTGATTTAATTGCGATAGCACTGTACTCTTGTATGTTGAAATCTGAAGATGTTGACGCCGTATTACTAGAATCTAATATCTCATTTTTCTTTCCCAATTGGGAGAAAAAGCTTTGTTTAGGAGTTGAGTTTTTAGTACATTCTGAATCAATTTGTGCTAAATTGTCACTTTTATCCTTCGCATTTGTGAGGGGGGTATCTTCTTGAGATTTAGGTTGGAAAAACTTCCTCATAAATGTTGCGCAATTTCCTTCCACATTTATAAATTTAGTGGCTGACATTCCTAGGGATGTGATAGCTGGACACCTGAAATTTCATTTGTTAATTTTGTTCCAAACTAATCAAAAACATTTACATACCAAGATACATTGTCTGTTGCTTTATTTAGTTTATTTAACACTTGATAAGCAATTTTTGATACTCTATCAGCTGAGATGGAAGTTAATGGACAGGATCGTGAAATTGGTGCCGAGTCGTCTTTTAAATTGAAGTGTAGGCAAAGAATTGTCGCCATTCGATTATTCTGACAAAAAAAATTATGTAGTTTTTTAAAAATTTGAAATTCTAGGTTTCTACCACAGTTCGATCTTTTTCTAATCTTTGTTCAATTTCTGATCCTAATCGTCCAAGCCATAGTGTAACCTTATCAAAAGAATGAAATTTATCGATTTGCTAGTATTTTTAAGAGAAAATCGCTACTTGTTCAATCGTAGACAAAGCATTTTTTCCATTAAATAATTTACTACACCCTATAGACTGTGGTAATTGCCTAGGTTTAACCGGTTCGTGATCAATGCCTTGAGCCAAATAATGTAACCAATTCCTAAAATTCAAAATTATTAATAATTTTTTATTAAGTTTTGAGAAATTATTAAATGTCTACTTGCCCATTTTTTTCCCCAAATAATTTTTGAAGTTCTTTTTCAGTGTATTTACAAATATCGCCCATCATTTCAATTCCATTTTCGCATAAGGAGTCTCCAAGTTTTCCTCCAAGATTACGACTAATAATAATAATAATGTTATAATCTCTATTTCAAACTATTTAGAATTAGACAACTTACATTTTTTTAATTGATGTATTTGCAAATAAGAAAGGCACACTCTTTACCGGTATCACAGTTTGCTTATTCGGCTTATTAATTCCACAAGCCAATTTACTTAATACCTGAAAATTTAGCTTATACAAATGTGCTTATCAAAACTAATAATACTTGTATTTACTTTATTATGACTAATTCCTGCTGAACATCTAAACCCAGTTTGCTCAAAAATAGCTAATCTTATATTTTCAACTATTTTTGCTCCTATTAATAAACCAAGATTTTGACTGTCTTCTGAATTAATCAAATTATCTAGAAGAATTTTTCGCCTTCCTTCTAAAATTAAAAATAGTTATGCATTAGTTAAATCAAATTTAAAATATCTTTTATCTTATAAAAACAATGATTTTTCTTAACCTTTATCTTCTAGTGAGGTCTCGCTGTTGTTTTCCCAGTCAACTACGAAAGTGTTCGAAAGTTGATCGCTTGTGATTTGTTCTTGATTAAGAGTATCTTTTACCAAGTCCGTCAGATCCATGTACGCTTCGTCAACACTTGCTCTTTCTACACAGCTGGCAAATTGAGTAATAACGTCAATCACCTCTTTACCGGCATCTCGATATCTTCAATGGATTAATAAAAACGTTAAAGTAAGAAAAATATATTTATACTTTTTGTTTAATGCAGTATTTGTACTTTGTTAAATCAGCTTTTCCATTCACCTCTGGAACTCGAACTAGCTCAATTTCTGGGCATATTTTTTGAGCTTCATCCCCTCGGATGTGCCTTCCCACTCCTTTATCTTTAGCTTCATAATTCACCGCAATTAGACTGTTAATTACATAAATTATTAATTTCTATTTTAGAAGAAAGTTTTAGATTTAAATACCCTCCGCCACGCCAACCATTATATTGAACTACCGCGCAAGGTTTTCCAATCAAATTTGGATTCAGACGTTGCTCAACCTGTCAAAACATTCAAACAATTCAGAATTTTGTGATACAAGATTTTTGATTCATACTCAGTACCTGTACATAAAAGCAGTCCATGTCAATTAAAGCAATGATTTTATCCATCTTGGGAAATAGTTTCAGCCGTTACAGATTAGGTTCAAAGGGGGAAAAAATTATAATTGTGAATTACATGTATTGTCTCGTTCAAGGGTTGTTTTATAATATTATTTCAAGATTATTAATTTGGTTGCTTCTGTCGTCGCAACTTGTTTCATAAGTAGCGGAATTCGGAAACGTCATTGATGATGCGCGAATCACGTGGTTTTATAATATGCGCGGGAAATATTGGCGCTAAATGTGCACTCTATACGGTAGTTGCATTTGGCGGACTAGAGATTCATGTTTCATTTTGCTCTGCAGCATAATTTATTATGTTTACTCGGAAAGATATTTTATTTACCTGTTTTTAATAATTGTATATTATTTGTTTAGCCAATATGGAGAATGACTTGAATAAATCGAAAACTACTGTTGAATCGGGCACGCTTTGCGATGAAGAAGTGCAGATGGATTCAAATTTGAAGGATGGTGGCGACAATGAAGCAAATTCTTACGAACGACGGGGTAATCGATGGTTAGTGAATAGTGACAGTGATGATAATGAAGATTCAGATACGGGCGGTAAGAAACAAATTAAATCTAGCGAACGGTTAGTAATCCATAGTGATGAAGATGACAGCATCGGTATCCAAAGTGAAAAGCAAATGAAATCCAGGCAGCGATTAGTTATTGATAGTGATGAAGACGAAGATCAAAGTACTAGTAGTGAAAAACAAATTAAATCTAGCGAACAGTCAGTACCTCACAGTGGTGAAGACGACAGCGTCGACATCCAAACTGAAAAACAAATTAAGTCCAGACAGCGATTAGTTATTGATAGTGATGAAGACGATCAAGATATACGTATCAAAGAAAGAACGAAGACGAATTGTAGACAAGTAGTTGATAGCGACGACGAATTAGGGGACAATGGGTCTAGATCTGGATCTCAGTTTACTCCTGATTTAATTCAAGTAAAAGACAATAATTGTGTAAATGTAGTTAATGACGGATCTGAAGATCGGGATTATCAATCTTCTTCAAAGAGCACTTTAAAATCACGTAGAATAGTCAAAGTTTTTTCAGATAGTGAGTCTGATGAAGATTCTACTTTGAAAAACTCTCCTAAAAAAGTTGAAGGAAATTTTCCAAACTCTGTTGAAGAATCAGCTACTGTGAAAGAATCAAACAAATTCAGTGTATTAAAGAAGTCTAAAGATAAATCTGAAAAGATTTCAACTGTTAATTCCAATTTATTTAATAAATTTGGCGCCGACAGCGATTTATATGATGCGGAAGATTCCAGTTCAGATGACGAAAATTTTTCGTCTTCAGATGTAGAAAAAGAAAATTTTGATATTGGACTAGACGAGATTAAAAAGAATGTTCGGGATTCAATAGTAATTATTTTAACTGAGTTGTATTTATGTAATATTTAATGTTTTTAAAATTATTTTTAGAAAGAAAAATCTCGAAGGACTACAAGTAGGTTGAAGAAAGGTGAAATTCATAATCTCCACAGTGAAAGTCAGCGGCTGTTACGAGAAAGTCGAGTTAATTTACCTTATCATATACCTCAAAAGAAAACTTTGGATGAATTCCTAAACCGAAGAAAGTTGACGCCTAGTGCTTTGAAGCCAAAACTTGTTGAGATAAAAAAGACACTGTATAAATATTTTGAAAAGTTTATGTTTTTATTACATTCTCATGATAATTTTAATCTTTATAGTGAAGAAATTGAAAAAGTGAGACAAGAGGAAGAATTAGTGAAGAAACTTCATGAAACTGAACCCAAATTGAATGCTAATGAAAATGATTCTACAATAGTTGAGCCGGAAGAAAGTATTTTAACAGAATGTAGAAAAATAATAGAAAAACTGTGCGGTGATGTTTGTAAAAATGAAAGTAATTGTGAGATAGAAATACCGCCTTGTTCAAAGGATTCTAAATATTGTACTGTAAATTTACCACCAACAAAATATTTATTGCTAAAAAATCGAATGATAAATTGTGCACCTTTACCTAAACTTAATGGGTCGTCTAATAGTATCATTTGTTTCGATGACGATGAAACCCCCAATGAAGTTGACGAATTTATAAAACGCTATGCGGAACATTGTTCAGCAGCTACTAAAACACATGATCCTTTACAACAAGTCGAGTTAAAGTTAGTGCATTATTATTACTTAAAATTTAAGGTATAATCTGAATTTGTTGTCATTTTTTAGTATTTTAAAATCTGGCAAGGATAACGAAGGCGATGTTGTGTTAAGTACAGAAAAAATTCAAGTGACTTTGAAAGAAAGGGATATTAAAACACCACTAAATAAACCGGGTAATTAATTAATATTAACAATATTATTTGAGTTGGATAATAAATTATTTTAATGTTTTAAAGGTGCCAATATGATGTTCTGGAAACGTAAATTGGAAGTTGAAATGGCCAAGCGTCGATCACAGGCGCGTGAAAAACTTATAAATACAGCGCAGCTGGATAACGAAGAAGGTTTTGAAAGTAATCATTTTTTCATTTTATGTAATTTACGAGCATTGCTCATTATTTCGGGAATTTTGTATTAATATGTTATGTGGGCTGCGATAGCTGAAGTAATACAATAATTAGTATATAAAATTTTTAAGGCGATGCTTCAAAAGATGAAGAGGATTTTCAAAAATTGACAGAAGATAACTCCGAGTCAGAGACTGAAGAGGAAACAGAATCAGAAGATGAACGAGTTATTATTGAAAAACCGGTTGGTGATGGTTGTTATTGCTGGTATCGTCAATTAACATAACCGTGATTCTTTGATGTTTTTAGAAAATAAATAACAAATTCATATCGGATGAAGCAGAGGAAAGTGAGCAAGATGACTTTTCAAATGATGAGGAACTTGAAGAGGTAGAGTCTGAAAACCAAACCGATGAAGAGCATTCTGATGAAGAAATTGAAGAGCCAAAGAGTAACCTTGTTCAGCAAGAAAGTTTTAAACCAAAATTAGAATTATCACAAGTTTCTGATTTAAATTTGAGCTTCAAAAATACTGGTAAATAGTGGATCTCTTATTATTTAGAATTTATTTAGTTTTTCCATTTTTAACTTTGCAGATTGCGATAATAATTTGGCTTCAAAAGACTCTATTTCTCAAGTTAGCACTTCCCAAGCGCAGAAAATACTTTCCTCGCAGTACGTGCTTGGAAGTTTTTCTAACTCGTAAGAATAAATTGAGTTGAATTTTTTGGCGTTTTTTGCTAATTTTTTTATAATTACAAGGTCTCCGGAAACAGATGACCATCTCCCCAATTTGATGAATGGACAAGAATCAGTTTCCACTCAAGATAACCTCGATGAATTAGCTGGCCTTTGTTCAGGAAAATGGACATGTAATACAGGATTACTATAAGCATTGCTCTGAACTACATAATTATAGTTATTAATTATTTTCTAGCTCCAATCAATGATAAGCAAAAATGCATTGAAAATAACGATAAAGATTTTTCTCAATTAGATTTGAAAAGCGATATTAATGGTAAAATAAAATTTAATAAGATGTTTATATTAATTAATAGCTACTATTTATTTTAATTTTATGCAGAACTACAGGAAGAAAAATTGAATGAAGCTCAATCGCAAAATAGTTTCACTCGGGACACTCAAAGAATTCTTTCTGACGATGAACTGAGCATTTCATCTCTACTATCAGACACTATAAAATCTAAAAAAGTTAAGAGAATTATTTCAGATTCCGAAGGTGAAGATAATGAGAGTGACGACGATCTCTCTGATGTTGGAAGTGATGTTGAAGAGAGCAACACATCAAAAAAGTAAGGACATACGAATACCCTGTCCTTGTCAAAGCATTTGCTGTTATTAATTGATTGTCTACTTTTTGAACAGGCGTTTTAGTAAATTTTTTGATGATGAAGCCGAATTGTCGGGTAGCGATGTTCCTAGTGATGAAGAGGACGATGTTGCTGAGGAAGATGATGTGATGTTGGAAGAGTTGGGTGATTTAGAGCAGTTTTCGGAAGACGAGTTAAAAAATCAAGTGGAGAAAGTTCATGCGTAATAAGTTTAATATAAAATTGATAATTATTTTATTGGCACATTTTTTAATTCATTTTGAATTTAGGAAGTTGATGTTGGATGAAGACCAGCGCCGATTAAGACATTTTAAAGAGTTGTACTTAGAAGATGGTGAACTTCACC
The DNA here is from genome assembly GCA_034692225.1 of Polydesmus complanatus. Taxonomy (NCBI): domain Eukaryota; kingdom Metazoa; phylum Arthropoda; class Diplopoda; order Polydesmida; family Polydesmidae; genus Polydesmus; species Polydesmus complanatus. The sequence goes on along the minus strand of JAQGAZ010000289.1, from coordinate 1,576 downwards.
TTGAAGGCCAACAAAGAATGAGAAAATTCAAATGGAGGAATTGTAACTGACTCGAAAAAAAAAAATGTAATGATTTTTTTCTCCTTTTATTAATTATTATGTTTGACTTATAAAGCTGGAGAATCGGATAATTTGGAAATAAATAACGATGATGATAGCGATTCCAATGATAAAGAAGACGATAACGATCACGAAATTAGAAAATTTCGTTTTGAAAGAGATTCCTGGTTAAACAACGATCAAAACGTTAGTATTTACTTTGAAAGAGCATTGTGACCTTTGAGTAACCTCTTTTCTATTAGAAATCGTCAAACAATTTAAGCTTTGATAAAGATGAAGACGAATTCGCTTTCACGAGTTTTAAGAAAAATATTCAATTGTTAAACCGAAGTAAAGAAACGCCTAAATTCTTTATTAATATTTGATAAATACGTATTTTATTTTGATTTAGGTACAAGTAACTGTCAAAAACCACAGACTCGTAATGAAAATGTGGCATCTAGTACCAAAAATCTACTAAAATCAAAGGTTTACTTCGTTATTATTACTGTATTTAAATTGTTGAAACATATAAAAGCAATTTTTGTAGATTTTATCGGGATCTTTCTTATCTAAAACCGACAAGTTATCTCGAATCGCTAACATTGCTAAAGTTACTCAAGATGGTCCATTTGGCCCAAGCAATTCTAGAAATTTCGTCTTTGCTGCAAAATCACCTTCTGATGATAAGCCTCAAGTAACAAATTTTTTATGATCATAATGTTTACGTTATTATTACAGTACTGTATTATATTTATACTGTATATAGGTAAAGCGAGCAGCAACCTTCCCATCCCAAAACATGAAGTTGGCAAAACGACTTTGTTTAGAAAAATCAGCATCAATGAATTCCCAAGACAGCATTTTTAATTTGCTTTAAAGCTTTTTGGAAAAATAGTAATATAATTAATAGCCAAACTTAATTAATGCAATATTAATAGAATTTGTAAATAAATGCAAACTTGACCCGATTCTATTTTTTCTCTGCATTATTGTCACAAACATCAATGGGTTTTCCAAACCCACCGATTTTGTTTGCACAGTAATGATTTTAAATATGGAATTTGTAGCCCAAGCACAATACAGTACATATCAAAAGTTGTTGTTTTTTACATTTATTATCTTTTTATAGTTACTTTAAATTAATAAAAGAAATAATGAAAGCAAATTGATTTTAGCCTGATTAGCCAATTTAGGATCTTTCGTGAGAATTAGTTTAAATGTTCTTCTGAGGTGTAGAAAGGGTAGAAGGTGTATAGGTGTGCGCAAAACCGATATGTTCGAATAATCGAGTGTTTTAAAATTAATATTTTGAAGTGACTTTAAATGTTCACTGTACTGTAACCAGGTTGATCATTAGGCATTAGCAGATTTCTAATTAGGCCTAAGGCCGGTTTCTTTTAAAAAAATTCGTAACTACAGCGGCCCACGAAGGCCATGTAACATCGCTTTCTATCTTGGCGCGAGGAAACGCTTTTTTCGCTTTCGACCTTGGATTCAAGGTCGAAAGCGTTTCATAGCCCGCGTTTTAAAAAAG